>FIZU01000002.1:0-10201 GCA_900064475.1 Pseudococcus longispinus
GGTATCCAATTTCGAGGTCAATGGTTTGGGGAGGTGTAAAAACTCAAATCGCAACTTTTTGGGGCTGTGCTGGGTATGCCACGCAGGTGGCACTACCCAAAAGTGGCCAAAAACCACGTTTTTTCGAAAGTTATCCCACTTTGAGGCCCCCTAGCTCCACTTCCCTTTGATCTAGGGGTCTAAAATTTTCTATGGTTCATCCCCAACTAAATATGAACCATCCTCTTGAATTTGGTCAAAATACGAGATGTTTTTTTTTCGCGTTCCACCCTGCACAAGAATTTCTAGGAATATTTTCTGGATCGCAACCTGCAAATTGCAGTGACAATAAGTGAACAATGAAGAGAGGGTGGAAAAAAATAATGACATATCGTTCGAAACAAATGGCTCATTATTGCTTGAAAGTCCCAAACGAAAAAACTAGGGGTGATTTGGCCCTGAGTACCGAATTTTTAATTATCCAGTGGAAGTTGGTCCTTATGATCTAAACCCCCCTTGGTAAAATTTTCAGCTCGCTATCTTAATCCTAACCCTTGGAAGAGGGGGAGGGGGAGTTAGATGTGGATTTTCGTCAAAAATTTTATTTTTAACAGTTTTTAACCGAATTTGTTCAAACTTGCAGAGATAGTAGACAGTATCAAGGGTGGTTTTTTGAAATTTTCTGAAAAAGATTTTAAGCACTTTTTCAAAGTCAAATGTACATTTTAAGCTTCCAAACGGTCATTTCGGTAACACGATTTCAAGACGAATATCTTGCATTTCTGTCGTTGTAATTTTATGACGTAACTGTTTCAAAATCGAAATACTATAAAAGGTTGAAAAACATTCCATAAGCGAATTCTCCACTACACAATCGTGCATCTGTAACGCATACCTCTAACCTTCATATGCCAAAAATATGTATTAGGGACCGTCGAGTTGAAACCGAGCCCTGCGAAAGTTCCCCGTCAACGCGACCACACTCTCATCTAGCTCAAATATGGTCAAAATAATTGATTCAATCAACTTGGAAATAATTATCTACGTCAATGTGCCGTCGTGTAACGTACAGGGCTAGGTTAGGTATACAGCATACGTAATTTAACTAAATACCAGACAAATGTGGTCGTTCGAATATTCTTGATGTGGTTGACTATGCAATTTCTTCGTATAGATATGTGATACAATACTGATATAGGTGTAGGTACATGTACAATGAACCGCCAGAGAGAATTTTCTCATCGGTGGTTCATTGTACGACGTATTTGTTGAAGAATTCTACGAGGTTGGCAAAAAAATAAAAAAAAATTTCGACGAAATGAAAGATTTTAGAAAATATTCGGCGTGTGGTTATTTGTATGTAGTATTGAAATATAATGCTCGCCTACGTGCGTATGTAGTGTACCTGCATATTCTACGTAGGTCTAGCATCAATATTAAAAAAATTTTCAAGCATAAATGGGATGGTAGGGCTACCGAATAGAGTATGAGAGGAGACAGCTGCGCAGTTATGCGTGAAAATATGTAAATAAACGAAAAAAAGAAAGGGTATCTTGTTTATTGTTTTTCGACTAAATAAGACCTTTTTTTATTTTTTTTTTTCATTTCTCATTTCGAACGAAAAGAATTTCACGTTATCGGTGAAAAGTAGAACTTTTGACTGTTACGTGGTACGAAATTGGCCCATTCGCTCTATCCCCTGCAGATACGATGATTAGTTTTCCGTATATTGTTTCACAAACGAAAAAGGATTTACACAAGGTTGAAAGATTCGCAGGTATTTTTCATGTACGAATACCAGCACAGCACGTTGGGTATTCAGAAAGAGAACCAACACCCACGTTTACACGTGGTTCGGCTTTGAAATTAACCCTACCCGCGTCATCGTCATCGGGTATTGGTTAACCATGTACTTTTCTCACTTTTCCATTCCTTTTCCTTCTCATCTGCTGCGATGTAAAAGGAAACTACGAGTAGATAAGCTTTGGTCGAAGAATAGTCTTAGGTACTCTAAAAAGGTATTTGAGTTTTTTTTTTAATTTTCATTTGCTCGTAATATCGCTGCGTAGCGTGTTTTTGGATGCTAAAGGCAACTTGTTGCTTCGACGTTTGTATCGTCGTCGGGTTATTTTTCACGCTCTTTATGCGAGCTGTTTTGTGGTGGTTTTTCGTAAATGGTGCGAAGAAATGATGGTGTTATTGAGATGGGAGGGGGGGGGGGAGGGCTATAGGCGTGAAAGTGGACTCGCTTGTGTGACGAAGAAATGTTTATACCTGTTTTTTGTCCTGCTAAGTTAATTATTTATTTGGTTATTTGGAAGATCGATGGGTGCTTGTTTTTTGCCTCATTGCTTGAAAATTTGGATAATTTTGTAATAAAATGGGATTTAATTGGTGATTTTGATGGTCATTTTTTTTACAATTTTTTGAAAGTAAAATTCTTCGAGAAAAAATTTAACAAAAATTTTGGATCCCTAAGGAAAGTGTTTTGGAGGGGAGGGGCCAAAATGTTAATTTTCTCATTTTTTATCAAATGCAGATAAAAATTTCGCGTCTTTTCTAATAGATTCTAAGATGTCAAAACAACCTCAAATTTTTTTTTCAAAATTTTCTACCAATTTTTGGTCGAGTTATGACGTTTTAAAAACTTTGAGCCGCCATTTTGTAATGAAGGGTCGAAGGTACAAAAAATTTTTCCTCCTCAAAATACGTGTTATATATCCATAAGTACAACCTGAAAATTTCAAAAATTTTGAAGTGGGGAAACATTGTCAAAAAAATGAAAACTGACCCCTCGCATCCCCATTTTATACTCAAAGGAGGAAAAATTTTAAATTTTTTTCGGGACCGAACCCCCTAGTTTGATGTCACTCCATGAGAAGATGAAGCAGAAAAAAATTTATTCCAATCGATGCATATTAACCCGCCCCTCAACGATCAGTTTGAAAATTGAATAGAACGAGCCCGAGCCCCAGCATTACTCCACTACAGCGCGTGGCAAATTCCGAGCTCGCGCTAACTATGTTCAATTCTCAAAGTGGTCGTTGAGGGGTGGGTTAATATACATCGTTCGGAATAAAAATTTTTCTTAATCGAGAAAGTGTAATCATCTACATAAATAATTTCAGTTGGTATATTCAACTTCCAAGTCGACAACATTATGATTGAGCGAGACAGCAATTTTCCTACTGAAATCGCTATTTTGACGATTCAACATTGTACATACTTGACCTACAAATAATGATTTTCAATATATATTTTTTGAAAAATTTGTTTCCTTTGCTTTATTCGGGCTGAATGCATTTCCTTACTTTAACAAAATAAGTTATGGAAATTTTTTTTTACCATTCTACATAAAGTTACCTACATTTTTTCTTACCAACCCCTTCCCCACCCCATAGAATGGCAGTATGACTACACAATTCTGATATAAATATATAACCGACACTATGGAAATTTCAATAAAGTTGTACCCTGCATGAAATTGATAAATGTGTTTTTTTGCTTATCCATTTTTTTTAGTCATTGAGTTGGATAACTTTTGAAGAACGATTATCAATTTTTGAGATTTTGTCTCTCCAATGTTATTTTCTTTAACAAATTTCTGAGGCAATTTGGTGATCGATTTCCATCTTTACGTAATTTTGAAAAAAAACTCATTCTTACTTAGAGCTAATTCAAGATCAAGTTCAAAAACACGTCTTACTCCGTAACATAGAATTCTTGGAACATCATTAATAAATATTTACAAAGATTCAAAGATTAAATTTTTATAGCACCAAAAATTTATGCGCCGGAATTTGAAAATTTGTAGAAAAGGGTTATTATGCTTCAACGTTTTGGTCAAAATTTTAAAAAATTTCAATTTATGGAATATTGTTTGCAATATGGGTAGTTTCTTTAGCTCAGAATTCAAGTGTCAACTTATTGCTTTTCAATCCATAAGCAAGTAATCCTGATTTAAGAAATTTCATAAAATTTGAAAACGATTGTGGCTTTGAAAAAACAGTTCTATCTCATTGGAATAAACATTGACTCATTTCAGATAGTAATCTGATGTAAAGAAATACACTTGGCAAAATATCCAAGTGCACAACTTGAAACTAGGTAACTATTAGGTAATGAATTGCAAACTGTGTGTTTTTTTTATGGTAACACCCGCCATGAACACCAGCTAAAGGATAGAAATTACCGATTTTGTCAGAAATTTGCCGATTGTTTGAAGATAATTTGAGAAGGAGTACACATCCCCTAGTTACAATTTCAGCAAGATTCTACCTTCCTCTAAATTAGTTCGGATATAGTCTATTAAACTAGACCATTGGGATACATTTATATTTAATTATTTTGCACTTACAGTACTGACTATTT
Source organism: Pseudococcus longispinus (assembly GCA_900064475.1). NCBI lineage: Eukaryota > Metazoa > Arthropoda > Insecta > Hemiptera > Pseudococcidae > Pseudococcus > Pseudococcus longispinus. The sequence continues at coordinate 4,351 of FIZU01000002.1, forward strand.
CTACGCATATCTTTCCTTTTAGGCGTCTATATTTTACATCAACATCGAGCATAGTCATTGTGCCGCAATGGCGAAGAAATTCAACGTGCAAGTTTAAAGAACACAGTACGTTGCCTACTGCGAAAACAAAGCAAAAAATAAATGAATTAAATGCGATTTGTCCGAAATTAACGAGCAGAAGTTTCAAACTTTACTCTTGGAATTGTATTACATGCTGAAGACAAGCAACTTCGATAAAACTCGGCTATACCCATTTATTGTTATTTTTTTAATCGTATTCTGCACGATATGGTACACGAATAGGATTATTTTAATTCTAATAGCTTAGAATTTTGTAAATTCGCATCCCGGCGATATTCGCCTCCGAAATGTTTATAATTTAATGACACACAACATTGACTTCCAAGTTGCAGAGCATTTTGTCGCACCATCAATACGCTCAAATAAGAAAAAATTACTTAAACTTGCCTTCTTCCTCGTCTGTTCATTAAGAACATCAACTCGTAAAATTTTTCAGCCGAAAAATACGAATGATATGAATTTCGCAAAAACCCTTTCCATCTGATGGTCAACATTTTTCTTCCGCATTTTATACGCAACTTTGGGGAAGTAAGGCAATTCAACATCACTTCAAAAATAAAATAATAAATGAGTTTGAAAATATACGTAAATTTCAACGAATTTTTCAACGTTATGGAACGAATAAAATCTCTTTACCAGAAAATATACAGCGGTTAAAGCTTGAAAAATGTGGCATTAGTTTCGGGGTAGGAAAAAAAAAATAGTAGAGACACTTACGACTCTGCTATTCACTTATATACTTATACGCGTACAAATGAAGAGCTATCATTTTATACCGTGCAGTATGATTATCAAAATTGAGACAAATTAAAGGTTTACCTGCAAATTAAGATTCATAGATGGACTTTTCAAATAAACTCAACACATCGTAAATAAGTAGGCTTACACGCAGACACCTAAATATCCACCTATCTATTAATTTATTCGACGAGAAGATGAAACGTCAGAATACCAAAATTGCATTCGTACCACTAGGTAATCAAAAATCTCAATATCTAATTCTTCTCGTTTTAAAATGAAAAATTAAATATTTGTAAAAGGAATAAATCGACAAGGCAGCGAAGAAGTCGAAGAAGAAAAAAAAACGTCAACATCTGGAACTTTTTCATTTAAAAGGGTCAATATGGTACCCTGGAACAAATGTAAGAAAAAGAAATCGTTTTCTTCGAATTATTTTTTTCATCATTCAAAAAATTTGACTTTCATCGAAAGCTACACAGCATCTAACGTTTGCCTTTGTGATGAAAAAGAAAAAAAACGACGAGGTACAATAATTAATTCTAATACCTACTCGCACGAATGAAAAATATATTTCTTTTACAAAATATTTAGGGGAAAGGAATACGAAATAGGGTAAACAAGGGCGAGCATAAATTAACGACTTTTGGTATATCAACCCCCTCCAGTCGACTTTCAATCAAAAATTTCACTTTTTTCTTGACAGAATTCACTTTTAGAAATTATGAAAAAATGTTGATACACTATTTCTTCGAGATCAAAAGCACTACAGCTATTTTTTTCGGTATTTTCCATTTAAATGCGTTTTTTCCCTCCTTAAGGTAAGTTATCCTGGGGAAAATTCGCGCTGGTATGATTTTTAAAATTGCTGCTGGATGTTTGAAATATTGGTGTGAACTTTTCAATAGCAGAAAACAAACATTAACTGGTTAGCTGGTAGTTCGCTAATGACTAAAAATAAACCGTTAACGTCAAGGCGGGCTCGTGTCTTTTGGACGAAAGCCCGAGTAATGAAGATGGCTCATGATTTTATAATTGCGCGCAAGGTCGCCGCCAAAGTAGAACGACATTTTGAAAAGTCTGGCTTGTTAATCGCCAAACAGCAGTTAACGTGTAAATAAACATTTCCTTACATTTTTAACGAGCGGTAAACGAAATATCTGCATGCGTGGTCGTTGAAAATTGACAGATACACGTGCGAGTTTTATAATTTTTTTCTCCTTTTTCAAAAATCAAAAATCTTTATCGCAATCATCGCGTTTCATTATTCACCAACCAACCAACCAACACGCAACCGAAGCCATACTCTCGTTCTGCTTGTCATTCAAATACCAACTTTCATACGCGTATTTTGGGAAATTGAAAGCAGGATAGTCGTCGCCCTATTGCCATCTCTTTCTCGTTCTTTCCAACTCTCTTTCTACGTATACCAGCAACGTTTCAAAAGTGGCAAAATAAAACCGATGATTTTAAAAACAACACTGCATTTTGTGTCCGCAGCTACAGATACGAACAGTTTTCTCGCCGAGTTTCCTTATATACTCGTATTTAAGCAACGGCTTGGTAACATGCACATAGCAAGATGCGAACGCAGTGTCTCATTTATTTTTGCAATATCCATCAATTGATATGTCTTTTTTCGACCATTTCACTCCGTTTAGAATGGCGGATACGGAATCTAGTATAATAAATGCGGATTGCCAACTACATTTACACTGCGTTAGCCGTTCCAGCGATATTAATTCGAATACACAAATAAAACGAATTTTACCAAATTCAATATAAACGATTTCATTAGTATCGTTCGACGTGGTGACAATTAATGCAGTTTTTAAAGACTTTTTCTTCGTTTCCTCGCATTTATTCGTTTTCATTATAAATGGACAATTTGGATATCGGTAATTTCATTTATCAGTTTTTATTCTTATGGTAGTTTGGAACACGGGTTACAAGTTTTACGTACGAAATCAATAAGCACCGACGAAGTTTTCATTCCAGTGACGGACATTTACAAGACAGAATCAAAGATAGACTATTTTACGGTGGGATTTTTTTCACAAGCATTGCTTTTTTTTAGTGAGTACTAGGGTGGTCGTTTTTTTTTGGAAAGTTGGATGGAGGATCGGACAAAAGTTGCGGGGTGACGTCAAAGGACCGTGGAAAAATTTTGGGTCTCTGATTTAAACCAACATTTTCCGGATGGGATTCAAAATTTTAAAATTGAAAAAAATTTTGAATATTAAAAAAAATTATGGGTAATTAATTAGTTATATTGTTACTATAGAAGAGTAAAAAATTCTAGATTTTTCCGGATTTTTTTAAGGGGTGTTAGATAATTTTTTTACCCGGTTAAAATTGTTGTTTTTGAAGATATCTCGAAATTGATTCAAAACTCGATTACATAGGGTTTGATCGATATTAGTGATTTGATTTTCACCTCGATGCACATAAGAGGAACCCCGACACCATTTCCATTTTTTAGGGGTTCTCGAAAGTCTAATTGCTGTGAAATGAGACCATATTACAAGATAATCAGATAATCTCATATAATGAAGGGGGGGGGGCTTCTCTGATAAGATGGTGAAATCGGCCCAGAGGTCCAAAATGTTATCCCTGGTGTAAAAACTCACCAGCGAAATGTTTGACCCCCACCCGCATCCATTCACCAATTATCACCCTTAAAATACCGAAACTTTAACACGCGATATACTTGGGGGTGGGGGGGGGTGAAATATTCTGAAATTTTGATAGATTATGTATACTATATAGGTACACTTGTGGAACTTTTCTCAAAAAAATTGGTCAAATTTTTTTCAAGTTTTTGGCATTTTGAAATTTTTTAAAATTTCAAAAAAAATTCGGAGGGGGTGACATGGCTGAATTTTTTTTCAAAATTTTATAATACTCTTAGGTATAAGATATATTTTTTTCGAGGACCAAAAACTTTGGCAACATTGTTAAAAAATTCAAAACTAAAAAAAAACGTTCATGGATGGTTATATTTTCATGCTTGAAAGGGAAACAATTTTGAATTTTTTTTTGGGACCCAACCCTATGCTTTGATGTTATTCAATGAGAAAGTGATGCAAAAATTTTATAGCCCAATCGATACATATTAATCCGTTCCTCAGCGACCACTTTGAAATTTGAACACAAACAAGCCCTAGCTCAACGTTACTCCACTACGACGCGTGGCAAATACTGAGCTAGCGTTCTTTATGTTTAATTTTAAAAGTGGTCGCTGCCAGGGAAGGGATTAATACTCATCGTTCGGGATAAAAAAATTACATCATTTTCTCATGGAATAACACCAAATGTTTCCCTTTCAAGCATGAAAGTGACCATCCAAGAACGTTTTTTTCAGTATTGAATTTTTTTTAACAATGTTGCCATAGTTTTTGGATTTCAAAAAAAAAAAAATATTATGCCTAAGGGTATTACAAAATTTTGAAAAAAAATCAGTCATGTCACCCTCCAAATTTTTTTGGTGATTTTTTAAAAATTTCAAAGTGCCAAAAATGTGAAAAAAGTTTGATAAATTTTCAAAAAAATTTCCACAAGTGTACAGTGCCCACAATCAGGTCCTATACTCAAGAGATGGGTATAGATGGTACAGTTGCCCCCGGGTCTGGGTGTTCTAGAGACCCAATGAAACAAAAAACGTCATGTTTTAATTGCATTTTTCGCTAAAATTGCCCTTGACAACTAAAAAGTTGAAAAATTTATGAAATTTTAGGTTTTGAATCCAATTTTCTACAATAATTTTCACCCTTGCTTCGCTCGGGCGGGGCCCGTAAAACTTTTTGTCCCTGATCCCAAAATTTGATGAGTAAGGCATTTTTCGCTCACTCCCTCAAAAGATATCGCGTATTGAAGTTTCGATATTTTGGGGCTGATAATTTGGGAATGGGTGGAGGCAGGGGGTCAAAAATTTCGGTGGTGAGTTTTTACACCAGGAGTAAATTTTGGACCACTTTCGAGGGAATTTGGGTCAAGGGCCAATTTCACCATCTTATTAGGGAAGGCTCAATTTGAGAACCCCTAAAAAAAGAAAATGGTGTTGAGGTTCGTCTTATGAGTACCCGGAGTGAAAATCGACCTCCTAATTTCGATGAAACCATATGTAATTGCTTTTTTTCATTTAATTTCGTATTATTCTCAAAAATAACCAAATAGTCATGCATAAAAATCATCTGAAAACCCCTAAAAAAAATCTGGAAAATCGATCATTTAAAAAAAATCTTCTATGACAGCAATACGACTATTTACCGACAAAAAATGAAAACAAATCAAAATTGTTTTTCTTTTAATTAAAAAAAAATCAAAACTTTGAACCTCATTTGCAGAATGTTGGTTCAAGTTAGAGATCTAAAAACTTTTCCACGGTCTTTTGACTTCACCAGACAACTTTTTTTCGATTCCTCCTCCAACTTTTCAAAAAAAGTTACAGACGATAGGTATCCATTACTTTTACTTTGTTCAAGAAAGTAAATTCACAATGAGGGGGAAATTTTAAAAATATTTGTCCCATTTTGCAGACTTTGAAAAGTTTACCAACTTTTCTCAAATTTCGTCAACGTTTCCCAATTTTTGTCCAATTTACCCAATTTTCCAAACTTTTCGACATTTTTAGAAATATTGAAAAAATTGTCACTTTGACATTGATTTAAGAACAAGGATCACTTTGGAGTTTGATTCTATATTGTGATCATAATTAATGAAGAAAAAATCTTGAAAATTAGGAGACTTGAAATCTTTCCTTATTCTGAAATAATTTTGTCCACAATTCGAAATCATTTTTGTAAATCAATTTTTTTGTTGACCAAAATATTTATAAATAAACAAGGTAAAAAAGCTTTAAAAACCACCCTTCTATTAACTCGTATAAAAACTCAAGTACTAAAAAGGAGAAAATAATTTCCATTCCTTTTCCGAGGTAGGCATACAATGTTTCAGTTTCTCGTAGTTTTTGCAAAATCTGATTCATCTTGGGAAAAGGGTGGTGAAGCGCAAGCGCAAACATTTATTGTGG
>FIZU01000004.1:0-11351 GCA_900064475.1 Pseudococcus longispinus
CATTTCTATGCATCAACCTACCCACTTTTTTTCTAATTCAAATTTCAAAAAGTTTGTGTTTGTTTGACAAAATGTCTAAAAATCAGCATATATTTCTATAATTTTTTACTTTCAAAAAGTCAGTAAATATCTGAAAAAATTTTCAAATTTAAAAAAGTCTGACAAAAGCATATCCTATGCTAAAATTTATTTAAAATTTAATTTTCAAAGTTCATAAAATCTAAATTGTTTGTCTGACAAAATTTCTTAAAAGTTAGAGTGAATTCTAAAATTTTTCAAATCCAAAAAAATGGAAAAAAACCAAAGAAAAGTCTTAAAATTTTTTTAAATCCAAAAAAGTCTGAAAAATGTCTAAAAGTAAATTTCTGAAACTTTCCTAGTCCGAGAAATCTGCCTGACGAAATTTCGGAAAGCTAGCTGCTATTACGTAGGTACTAAGTTACAAACCGACAAAACTGTCATACTTGGTTAAAATTCTCAGTTTTCAGGAAAAATTGCAATTTTTTGTCAAAATTGTCATTTTTGGTCAAAATGGTGATTTCATAGTAGAAAGAGTCATTTTTGGTCAAAATTGTCATTTCAAGGTAAAAACTGTAATTTTTGGTCAAAATTGTCATTTTTTGTCAAACTCGTCATTTTTGGCCGAAATCACCATTTATTGTTAATATTGTCATTTTTTGGTACAAACTGTTATTTTTCTCAAAATTATAATTTTTTGGTTCGAAATTGTCAATTCAAAGTAAAAATTGTCATTTTTGGTTAAAATTGTTATTTTTCGTCAATCGTAATTTTTTTTGTCAAACTTGTGAATATTTTAGTCAAAATTATAATTTCAAGGTAAAAATTATCTTTTTGGTTATTTTGGGATTTTTTAAAAATGCCATCAACATAAAGTCTGAGAAAATGTCTAAAAGTCAGCGTGATCTTGGAATTTTCCAAGTTCAAGAATTATGCCTGACAAATTGTCTAAAAATTGGAGTGAATTCTAAATTTTTTTAGTCCAAAAAGTCTGAAGTGTTTGTCTGACAACTTTGATATTTTCCAACACCAAAAAAACAAGTAGAAATCTTACATTTTTTTCAAGTCCAAAAAAGTCTGAAAAAATGTCTAAATGTCAGCATTATCACAAAAATTTTCCAAGTCAAAAAAGCCATTTAAAATCTGAAAAAAATTTTAAGTTCAAAAAAGTCTGACGAAATGTCATAAAGTCAATTTCTGAAACTTTCCTAGTCCGAGAAGTCTGTCTGGCAAAACGTCGGAAAATTACCCTAATTTTTAAAATCTTCAAGTCCAAAAAAGTCTGACGAAATGTCTAAAAGTCAAGGGTCGAAAGCATCCCCTGACAAAATGTCTAAAAGTCAATGAAAATCTGAAAAATTTATCAGGTCCAAAAAATCTGACATCTGTCGGTCATTTTTCGCTGTTTTACTTATCGATAAAGGATATCCTGTGCTAAAATTATGAAATTTACGATCCATAGAAAAACGTTCAACTGTTTATAATTTGTGTAATTTTTCTCGTCAAATTTTCTTTATTTTTGGGGATGGGGGGGGGGGGGGTCCGGACGACTAGAAGTTTAAATTTGAACAAAGTGGAAAAATCAAATTTTTGAATTTTGATACACATATCATGCAAATAATTCAAATCCTAAGTTTTCCTCGATAAAGTCGTTTCTCAATAAAAAAATGTTTTCAATGGTTCATTGTGAACAATTTTCTATGAAAAAATTTACTCAAGAGTAGGTATTTTTTTTTCAAAAATTGTTGAGAAATTCATTCATACCCTGGGAAAAGAAATACTGCTGCAGTAAAAATGCACATTGCGTAGGAATCATGTGACGAAATTGTTCGCCGACTGGTAACTTGCATCAGTTAATTTAAAAAATCGAAATAATTCTGCATTAATTAAATCAGTATGCAGTTTTCATTTTAGTCTATTTGATTTTTTTTTTGCTCATTGCATCTCGTGAAGTACACGAATGCTCGAGATTTCGAGAAATCAACCTTCGAAAACGGAACAAAACCAGACACATGACGAGCGACACCGTAGACAGATAAAAATCTCTAAGGTAATAAAATTCTAGACACCTTTTATATTCACATCGACGACCAAGATGAAGACTGCGACTTTGAAACGAGTCGCAGAAGGCGACGCAGCTCGTACGTAGTTCTCGTTGATGAATGAAAAAAAATATTCACGTTTTCAAACTATCTTATTTGTACATCTGAATACTGAGATAAGATCACGTGCCACAGGTCGTGCTGTCGTTCACACTGGTCGATGGCGTGCAGCGGTTTTTGCAAAGTGTTATTGGCCGTGTTTGTGTGTAGATTGCCATGTCGTTGTCGTCGTTTCTGACGATGAAATGCAATTTTGGCGGACGTTCTGCGTCGTCACATTATCACGACGGAGAAGAAAAAAAATTGCGATCTGTGTGCAGTTTGTATACACGCGAGAGTACGATGGACTCTGTATGTCTGTTCGTCATCGTACGAGTATACTCAAGTGCAATCATGTGTATTAAGAATGACCTGGCGAAACACTATTAAAACATTAAGTACCCGTTAATAATCAACTCGTCGGTATGTGAAGTCAAATGTGATACCCTCGGGCACAATATACATAATGTATAACGCACTACATAGATACAATCGTATACAAGAACACAATTTAGAATATGATCGATGTGTATTAGATTTTACGTTGAGCTGGAAATGATGTTTAGTAGCTGCGAAGTGTAACGTACCACGAGTAGTATAAAGTATGAATGATTTTATTTCATTTTTATTTTTTCAACTTAGTGTATCGGGCGGTTACGCTCAACTCAACTCGTTATGTATTCATAGTAATGTCTCCGCTTATTATCATTTAACCGCGTAAACTAATTTCACGTTTGTTTTGACGCCCTGCCAACGCCCATTTAACGACTAGCCAAAATGTCAGCGACACCTGGTGGGCCGCCGGGGTCGCTTTATTTGTATACAGTGTCTTTTGAATGACCTACATGAGTGCTACGAACTGATTGAGAGGTAATAACAGTGATGAGGTTGGTGATAAGGCAAGGTATGGTGAAGTTTTCGAGTGATTTAATTGTATAGTTGTTGGGGAAGCGATGAAGAGGGGAGAAAAAGATGATTTTGATTATATTACCCTCCTCCTGAAATCGATTAAAGAACATCGACGAACCTAGTTTAATGCTTGTAAAAAAAAAAGAAATGAAAAGAAAAATAATTTGGAAATCGTGAATTTTATTGATACCTAAATTTTACGATCGTTGAAAAAAAAATTAGGTAGCAGGTGAGAAAAATACAAAATCAATCGAGATCACAATGATAGAAAGTGTTGGTAATAAAAATTACTCATAAAACGTGTAATAAAAATTCGGGAGAAATACTCGAGCTACGCTTTGAAATTGTAAAAAAAAAAAATAGAATTCAGTAAAACCTGCAATTAGAATATAACGATCGTTAGAAATCAAAAAATTCATGCTAATTGTAGTGAGAAGTGAAAAAAAAATTGAAATTCATTGAGAGAAAAAGAATATCTAGCGATTTGTATGACATAGGTAGATAAATAATCAGAAGTTATAAAAATTATGTATGTCTCACCTACGAGTTGCAACTTTCTCTATTGCATCTATTCTATCAAAATAGGTAATCCGTGGGAAATTGCATGCAGATTTTAATTGCATTCCAGTTACGTCTTCTTTATTATCTAAACTATTGAGTAGGTGATGCAGTGACAGCCAGTTTTTCTGAAATTTACGAGTAGATTCTCATTAGAAATTTGAGGTTTGGTCAAATTATCGTAAAAATCATCTAAAATATTCTTTAAAAAAACGATGAAAAACTTTGAAAAGTAGTTGAAAAATCAGGGAAAAAGTTTAAAATAGGCAAAGCTTATTAAAAATATTATAAAAGTGGTTAAAATATCACCAAATTCATTCGAAATTTTTCAATTTCTTTAAAATCTTGAAATATTGTGAAAATCGTTCAAAAACGACATGAAAACTTGACATAATTCCATAAAAATATTGTAAAAGGGGTTAAAATGTAATAAAAATTGTCTAAAACGTCTTGAAACTTGTTCAAATGCCATAAAAATCGTTTGAAAAATTATAAAAAAGGTACAAATGTTGTCGGAATTGACTTGAAATATTGTATAAAATGGTGTAAATGTGTCAATGTTTGAGTAAGAAAATAATAAGCAGAGCAAGGAAATTGTCATTATTTTGTCATTTTAGCGTACCTAGGATAAGTTTTTGCTATGGGTAATTTCGCGAAAAAGGTGACGAAATTCCGACACGAAATTTCGTCACGCGGCGCCGACTTTTAGAAATCATGTCAGACTTTTTTGGACTTGGAAAATTTTCCAGATTTCCATTGACTTTATGAACTTGAAAAATATTAAACATAATTCTGACTATTACATTTTGTCATGCAAACAATCTAAATTTTTTGAAAATAGAAACTTAACTTTTAGACATTTCTTCAGAATTTTTTGAATTTGGAATTTCGTCACTCTGACTTTATGTCAGACATTTTTAGACTTGGAATAATATTCAGATTTTAATTGAATTTCAGACATTTTGTTAGACTTTTTTGGACTTTGAAAGTTATCAGATTTCCATTGACTTTTTGAACTTACAAAATTTCGGAGATGATGCTGACTTTTGGACCTTTTATCAGACAAGCAGTTAAGGTTTTTTTAAATTCCAAAATTGACTTTTAAACATTTTGTTAGACTTTTTTAGACTTGAAAATTTTCAAGAAAGTTGAAATCAGACATAAAATTCAATGAGCAAAAGCATATCCTATGTTTTATAGTTTCATGGGTAGTATGGAAATGGCGTGGACTTTGTGTTTGCAATTATTATCATTTTCGATCTTTTGAATTTTACATGCAAGTTTTTGGTTAAAAGAAAAACTAAATTGCTAAAATTTTCATGAAAATCGTTTAAAATTTTTAAAAAATTATTAACAAATCATAAAAATTGTTGAAATTTTTTAAAAGTTGTTTAAATTATTGGAAAAAATTGGTGAAAACATCATAGAAATCGCCAAAAAATCATGAAAACTAACAAAAATCTGGTAGAATTTGATCACGTTGAGTCCGTATTTCGTTCTGTTTTATTTTTATAATTTTCTTGATTTTTTGTAGAATTCGTTTAATTTTTCGCGTTATACCTTTTAATTGAAGCGTCGTACATTTCCTACATTCCTATCTTATCTTTCCTTTCCTTAACCCCTATGTAATTGTTACCTCCTTTTCTCGATAGTCATATCATTTCTTGTTTCCCCTACGTTCGCCTTTTTTCCCATATTACCATATTTGGCAATATTTCTTGGTCCTTTCCCCTCCTTGCATTATCCTTATCTAAATGTACGTACGTCGAGAGAATTTTTGAGTTGGGTTTTTAATACTGTTTTTACCACTTAGATACAGAGTTTGATTTTTATGTAGATGAAAAAAATGCTGTTAATTTCGAATTTGAATCGTTTTATCGTATAATAAAGTAATATTTTAATTTCATAAAAAAATTTTTAATTTATTTGCCATGACGGGCTCAACGTTTTAATAAAAATCGTTTGAAATATGAAAAAAATGGCCAATAAATCATAAAAATCGTAGAAAATGTTGCTAAAGTTGTCGAAATTTTCACTAAATTTTCATAACTTTTTACCATTTTTTTGTTATTTTTTTAGTGAATCTTGCTAGGATTTTATGACATTTCAACCACGTTTACAACATTTTTCTACAATTTTTGGGAATGTTTTCACAAATTTTACGAGATTTTTGATGATAATTTGAATAATTTTTTCGATTTTTTTAACGAAGTACTGTGTTGCAGAACTTGTGAGAAAGTCGAGAAAATTGTCCAAAAAGTTGTTCAAAATCATTGAAAATGATGAAAAATTTGTGTAAAAGTTGTGGAAAAGGCATAAAACGGTGTTGAATGTTCAAAATTTCATAATAAATCATTGGAAATGTTGAAAAAAAGTCGTAAAAATTGAATGAAATTTTGTGAAAGTTGTTCAAAATTTAATAAAAATCATTGAAAATGCAGAAAAATTTGTGGAAAAGTCGTGAAAATTGTCCAAAAAGTTGTAAAAGTTGTTCAAAATGGTCGTAAAATGGTATATAAAATTTCAAAAATTTCAATAAAAGGCCCTGAAAGTGTTGCAAAAGTGGTATAAGTGGTTAAAAATTTCGTTAAAATCATTGAAAGTGATGAAAAATTTGTGAAATTTTTACGAAATTTTCTTTTTTTTCATGATATTTTGAGAGTTCTTACACACTTTAAATATGAGAATCTCAGCAATTTTAATATTTTTGACGATTTTAATGATATAGTTTTTGACGATGTTTTTATCAATTTTTGTAAAAATTTGACAATTTCAACAACATTTTTAACGATTTTTCTGATTTTTGTAGCACTTTTACGATAATCTTACCAATTTTTATGACCTGTGAAAGTTACTTGTGCTCTCTCGCCAACGATTTGGTGTTTTCTCAACACCATTTTGATCGTTTTTTCTACAAAACGCGAGAAGAATTCGGTTTTGGAAATTTTCGATATTAACAATAATTTCTTTGGAAGAGGATGAAATCAGCTTTCCAGTGATATGATTATTTTTCGAATTCGGACAATTTTCTCATTTGTGATTTCATTGTGATGAAAATTGCAATCATTGAAAAAATTGCAAGATTTCCTAATATCATTTGAAAACTAATTTTATTCTCAATTTTTCCATAAAATTGGTTTCATGAAAAATATTTTGCCTTTTTTCTCCAAAATTGGGGATTTTTCTCTTTTTGTTGACTATACCCTTTGATTATTTGTCATTGTTTTAATTAAAATTTCAAAATTTGTAGACATATTGCATGAGTTTTGTTTTGATCAATTTTTATGTATCACACAAGTTGGGCTTTTGAAAATTAAAATTAAAAATTTGAGACTGATAAGATTTTTTTGGAATTTTTCGACTGAAAATACAATTTTTTTGTAAGTGGTCACTTTTCACTTTAAACAGATGAATTTCCATTCATGCTCGAACCTAATTTATTTCCAGGCAGACACCCTTCCCTCACCCCATTTTGAAATCAGCCAAACACGAAGAAAATTTGTAGGGTTTCTCAAAACAACGTATATTCATTGATAATCGAAAATTATTACGAAAAAATGCAAAAAAGCAATGAAAATCCGAAGTAAAATTACGCAGAAATTTATTTTGAATTTCTTCGCGATCAGGTAACCCTCAAAATTAATCGCTGCGGTTAATTTTAGTCCGCTGTCTAAAACTACGATAATGCTCTCGATTCATCTTTATTTATTTTGGCTTCGGATCAAGAAATCATTTTGCACGTCGACGTATCGCCTTGTACTACACAGAAGAATTAGCTGTAGGTAGATTCACGATGAATACTCAGTGTACTAAATCGAGCTGGAATTTTCGCGCGAAAATGTCCCCTTCACCCTTTGGCTCGCCCAAAGGACGCTGACGGATAATAATAAAATACGAGTTTGTTTACATGTTAATTCGTCCGTATAGTAAAATTAAAAATAACTCGTACGCAGCTGTAACCGCGTGTGTGTGTCGTTTGTATGTCACAATATTATACACGACAATTGCGTTGGAAAGCGCGGCCAGCCCGGCGAGAATTTTTTCTATGCGTTTGTTGGTTGAAATTTGCGTAACTGTGGCGTTTACGATGTATTGTGCATAGTCCTAGAATACGCACGCGAAGTGACTCTTATTATAAAGCCATATTAATTAATGATTGCGAATTGCTCATGTTACAGAGTCCCGGAGAAAGCAAGATTCCGGTATTTCATACGAATCCGTTGAAGAGTAAAATATCGAAACCGCTGACCAACCTGTCGAATCGCGTTCGAGCACATCTAGACGCCGCTTCGAAATCCAGGGCTTCATCTTCGGCTGTCCTATTCGGTATATTGAGCGCCGGTGGAGGCAGTTTGAAGAATGTCACCGGTGGCAAATCATCGATAACGACGGTATCGCAAATCGGCGGTAATCAGCTCTCATCTAGTCAGGACGATCTCAAGAAAACTACGACAAATGTACCAGCAGTGGCAACGACGACGACGGCAGCAGCAGCTCCTCGACCAACAAATATCTTCGTATCGGGACGTTTCTTTCCGACGGTGGTGAGCAAGAAGCCATCTGCGGATACCGGAATTGGTCCGGAGCACGTGGGCAAACGGGTAAGGCTCGGTTCGGGTAAAGAAGGATTGCTGCATTTTGTCGGCCGGACAGAATTCGCCGAAGGGACGTGGTGCGGGGTTGAGCTCGATTTGGAGGAAGGATCGACCGACGGTTCGGTCAACAACGTGAGATACTTTAGTTGCTCCGAGAATCGAGGAGTGTTCGCGTTGGTTGATAATGTAGATTTAGCGGTGGAAGTTCGCGAGTATTTATCGGACGTGTCGGACTCTGGGCCTCATAGCTTGCTCGGAGTTACCGGCGAAATCGATCATATCCAGCATGAAAACGAAGCATCAACGTCGGAGGGTTGCTTTCGTTCCAAAGATAACGGGTTCAGGTATTCGGGAAGTCATTTGCATCACCAGTCCAGCCAGCTTTCGACGCCTACCCCGAACAGCTCGAATGATAGCTACGTGCTGCCCGAGTGGAAGGTGAACTCGAGACATTCGTCGTCAGCCGGATCGCTAGCCCTGAGCCATCGTGGTCTGATGATCGGTATGGATCCGATGTCCACGTCGTTCCACATGAGCAAACATAGTTCGTTCGAGTGCGACGAAAGTCTCGGCATTTTGACTCCGGACCAAATGGGTGAGCTGACCACGTGCAGCACAGAAGGCCACGCTTTGGTGGGCGGATCGTGCGATGATTTTTCTTCCTTCACGTTCCAGGATAACAACAAATCCGAGAGCACGACCAGCAAAACGGATATCGTCGCTGTGCAAATCAAGTACCCATCGTTAAGCAACATTATCGATGTACCTTCAGCAGTCGAGAATTCCGAAGAAGGATACCCTTGTGTCAGCGAACCACCTCATAACGAGTTGATCGATCGACTATTCAGCGAAACCGATACCTGCATGATGTCCGTGTCGTCCATCAGCGACCATATTGTCATGACCAAAGAGCAAACTTTCGACCTTACCCAAAGGACGCCCTCTTTCGAAGAGTTACCAGTTGACGATACTACTTTGGTGGCTGTCGAGCAACCCAACGAAGTAAATCCAGACATTCCAACGGCCGCACCGTCGACAACCAGTTTCGTAACCAGCGTCACCAGCATCGGTAGCTGGGATAACGGGTACCAAGGCGATGGCGAAGGCAGTCGACCAACCAGTCGAGGAGCAGACGCTTCGCCTTTGGCCAGAGTACCGAAAATGATGCCCAAAGTCTTGGATCCGATGACCGATTCGGATTTCTATACCGAAAGCGACGCCGATCTTTACGAAGACGTTTCGTGCCTCCGAGGCGATCGAAAAGCTCGCGTCATCGATGGTAAACTATTCGGATCTCCGGGTAGTACGAAAATGATAACTAGTCAATCCTACGGTACCAAAGTTATCACTAGTGAGATGGCGGACGCCCAACATGTCGGAGCTCCTTCCGAAGAAATGGATTCCAGTGGCATATACTCGGATTTGGAGAAGAAACTCGACGCTGCCGAGAAAACCATCATGGAGGTGGCTGTCGAAACATCGCTACCCCTTCCAACTCCTTTGGCTCCGGCCGAAGAAATACATTCCGACACGTCGGGCAATTCTACCAAATCAATTAGCAGTCAGAAACTAGTCGTTAGTGATAAACCCAACGAAGCAACTAGTGAGATTAAAGATAAGCTCAAAGATACCACCTCGGCAGTCTGTCCGCCTCCTCCTAAGCCAGTACAAAAAACCAAATCGACAGCCAAAATCGAAACATCTTCTCACGCCAAAACGGAAAACACTCTGAAACGACGTACCTGCGGAGCCATCAAAAAAGAAACCCTCAAAGCCGAATCGTCCGCCGTCAAGCCCAAAATGCCCAGACGTAACGTCACCTCCAAAGTCAAAAGCATGATCACGGCTTCCGGCAAAGGATCCGAAGACGAAAACCAAGAGAACCAGCAACCTCATCCGAATAAAATACACGCGAAAAAAGCCAACGGTAAATGGGACTCGGTGATATCGAAAATTGAAAAGTCACGAAACGACGATAAATCCAAGCCGGATAAGCTGAAAGATATCAAGAGCAAGGTGGCCTGCGGTACGACCCGGGTCAGCCAAAGTAAATTGCACAAAGATGTGAAGATTTTTTCATCCAATGGCAACGCTATTAATAAAGTTACATTGCCGTCCAAAACATCGGCCGCCACATTGTCCGGTTCAACAAGTTCGCTCAAAGATCTACCTTCCGGTCATCGGGTTAAAACGTGAGTATATCTATGTAATACACCTATTCGGTTACAGAAAATTCGCTTCGTTACGCGTCACCTGTCGTAGATACGCTGCTAATCGCCTTTGAATAATCGAACGTGTAATTTTTCACGGTCTCCTGTAGGTATGCCGTGTTTGCGTATGCATGAGGCTTTGGGTATGTAATTGTATGAAGGTGGTATGCGTATTGCTCGCAGATGAGGTACCGCAGAGGGAGTTATCACGACGTTGGGTCGATTTGTAAAGATTTCGTCGTCATTAGAAGCCTAAAAATGTGATCTATCTCGTATTTGTTAAAAAGGTAAAGCGGTGATTAATTTACGGCATGAAAACTGACATATGCTGGTGGCCATAAGATTTTTCAATATTTCGAGTATTTTAGCGAATAGAAATTGAAGAATTCATGAAAAATTTGTCCTGAAAAACAAAACCCATTTTCAATGATGGCTTTAACTAGAGTCTGGAGGGTCTACCAGACTGCCAATATTTTGAAAAATCTCGAAAAGTTGTAAAAATTGAGTAAATTGGACAAAAGTTGGGAAAATTAGTCAGAAGTTGAAAAATGTTGGCGTAATTTGAGAAAAGTTGATGAAATTTTCAAAAATTTGGAAGATTGCAGAAATGTGTAAAATTTTTGTACCCTTGAATAATGTGGCCCGTTTTTAATTAAATACATTTTCTAAATGTTTTGTATTCGAAAAAATGATGATGTCATTGATATTAAAATTGGTTCATTTCTAAAATTTCCTGAAAAAAATAGCATCAATCCGCATTGTCCACCCCCTCCCCTTGAATAACTATCCCAATTTTAATTGCATTTTCTAAATGTTATTGATCTCTCGATGAAAGTTGGTAAAATTGTTTTTAAAAAGTTGGAAAAATTGCATTGAAAATTTGTCAAATTTATAGTCTTTGACAACCCCCCCCCCCCCCC
>FIZU01000005.1:0-18665 GCA_900064475.1 Pseudococcus longispinus
AGCTCGCTGAGTGAATTAGTTTCGCCGCTAGAGCGCGCTGTGCATTACTTTTTGAATGGTCCTCGTAGAATTAGATAAATTGAACTCACCTGAGATGATTCCGAGGCACGTTTTGAATATCCTTAAACACCATATGAATTCGAATACTCTCCGAGTGACAATCGCATTTAATTGACCAGCCTTGTTTATCTCGATCGTAGCATTGCGATATGACCGGAGTAGCTGTAACTCCATGATTTACGTTTTGATTTGTCGTATTCGGTGGTATCGGTTGGAACGTAATATTCGATACTACTTCGCTCAGCGTATTCGCTAATATCAGTTCTACGTGGATTTTAATCGTACCCTGGAACAAGAACGTTGTTTTAATAGGTATTTTGATGAGTTAGGTAGGTAGTAGGTATCTTGTATTAATTTTAAAATCATATAAAAAAGATGGGAAAGTGAAAAATTGCACCAGTGGTGTCAAACAGCTGTTCAATGTATATTTTCAGTGTTGGAAAAACATGAATATGCAGAGTGTCTCTTGCACCATTTTCGATTGAAAGTAAGAAAGTTTGTGGTAGTAGTCACCGAGACCTTGAAAAGGTGCTCGAAATTTTTTTCAAAAAATTCCAAAAATCACTTTTGATACTATCTACCATTCTTGAAAGTTTGAAAAAATTCGGTTAAAAACTGCCAAAAATGGAAATTTTTAACGAAAATTCACATTTAACCCCCTAAGAAGGGGTTAGGGTTAAGATATCGAGCTAAAAATTTTGTAACGGGGGTTTTGGCCCATAAAGAACCAACTTCCACTGGATAATTTAAAATTCGGTGCTTAGGGCCAAATCACTCATATAAACCCGGCTACGTTCTTTGATTTTTTTCTATTTTATTTATTTGGGGGGGGGGGTGTCAAAATCGATAAATTGGCTGCAAAATGTAATTTCATGTTTTAAATCCAAAAAAAAAAATGTCTATTCAACGACAGTATCCTTCAATGTTGAAAAATGAGATAATGAATTTTTTTCGGCGGTACCAAATTGACTCTTTGAAAGACAACCCAAGCCAACCATCGTGAAATGGAAATTCAAACTAAAATTTGACCTCGTTGCGCAAATAGGTACGAGTATACATGGAAGAATAAAATATTTGCCACAAGCCGTAACTCTGTAGCTTTTCAGGGGTTCCAAAAGTATCCAAAATTTTAAAAAGTAGAAAATCGAATTTTTGAATAATTATTATCTCAAAATTTCATCCATCGACATTAATTTTGACACAATTGACCATCGAAGTGTTTCAAGTAGATACTTTCAAAACATAAAAATATTTTTAGTGAAAATTAATAATGATAGGTAGAGAATGAAACTTGGAAAATTTTTGAAAAATTTACCCCCTCCCCCCTTCCCCTCATTTTGGCCAAAATGACCAACAACCAAAAAATTACCCTTCACTACACTAATTCTACTTCTACAAAAATATTATAAATCAAAAAATTGGAAAAAAATCACGTGATGGTTCCAAAAATTTTAAATTGTTTTCTACTTTGGTGACCCCATAAGTAACGTTTCCAAAAAGAAATAAAATGGCAAATAATGTGGAAATTCAAATAAATCTTAAGTAGGTGCCTATGTAATTTTTGAAAACTGAAGATTATGAATGCATGGTATATTGTATCAGATTATTAAAAATCAAATAAACCCGATCTCCTCCTTCTTCTCCTCTTCTCCTCAAGAACTTTTGGCTTTGCAACAAGAATTATTTCATTTCATTGAAAATAGGAGTGGGTCAAAAATATTAAGATACGCATTTCCTTATTCATCTCATTTCTCTACAAGTTTTCGCATTACATTCCACGAATTTTGCGTACCACTGGGAATTGAGCTTCTGGTGGTGTAAGTTTACCTTTCAACTTTCCAAACTTTTATACGAGTGATTTGAATTCTTTTTAAATTCCTTCAAAACTGCAGGCTACACACTTATACGGGTTTAATTCAAATGTTATAAATCTTCAAATAAAAGCTTTTAAATCTATCGCAGATTTCACACCAATAAATCAACCCCTCTCGTCACCCTCGATGAAATCATACGAATCGGAATGAAAATATCCACGATTTCATCTAACTTTATTTAAGATCGATATTGTCAGAAAATTGACAATCAAAACACGAAATTTTTTCGAATCGAATTCGAAAAAAATTGTCACGCTTTTAAAAAATTTCATTAAGAATTCCACGGTCAAAGAAATTTTTTTACCCATAAAACATCGACAACGAAAAATTTACCCTTGAAATTTCAACCATAACCATCGAAATTTTATCGTTAAACGTTAAATTTTATTTTTTTCAACACCCGAAACCGAATGGTTCGATACAGCTTATCGAGCATTTATCATACCTACCAAAGTATGAACGTGTGTACTCGTAATAGTAAAAAGGACTGTGTTTCTCCCCTTCGGTATTTTATATTTATATACCAACATTCGTGCATTTCGGGGTCGACATTCGTACAAGGTTAACTTTGTTGGCAATATAATGTAGCATTTTCTCGAGCTTCTAATCTACAATAAATTTTAATAAACGTAAGCTGCTCCAACACGTTACACATTTATTGCCTTAAAAAGAATTATTCGGCAACATATTCATCATGGTTTTTACTCGAGACGTTTTTTGCCTACATTAACTAAGTTTTTTCATTTTATTCTTACCATTTATTCGATGCTGGCTTTTGAATAGGACATTTGGTATTTTTTTTCTTTCTACCCTTACCATTTCTACATAATTTAATCATTTTTCATCTTTAGTATTTTTTTTGGCTTTCTTTAAAATTAGCAACAGTAGGTAGGAATATTTTCATTATACGAGGAATTTAAATTATGGTTTTAATATAACATTAGTCCGAAATTAATTTACTTTTGGTAACGAAACGTCGGCGTAGTTGGTAGAAAACGTGAAATTTTCAGGTGTCTTCATCAACATAATAAGGGTATTTTTGGTTAAAGAAAAATACCCTCGAGATTACCTCAGAAATTCGTGCATCTATTGCTTGCATAGCAAACACGCTGGTTTTCTTTTCATTGTGTACCAACATAATCTCGAGGTACTGATTTTTAAATTATTACGATATTAATTACGCGATGAAAGGGTCACGAGAGTAGGGCAAAAAAAAGTCATTCACCTTTCGTACTAAGTCGGCGTATTTCCCTCTCGGATGCCATCCGTAGCTTTTGCCTTCGGAATCTGAAACATCATCGACAACCCCGGAATCTAATCGGTTTTCGGTGTCTCCGAGGACAATACTGTATCTGACTCGACATTGATGATCGAAACCGGTGCAACGATTTAAATATATCGCTAATCTGTTTTCATTACTACCTGTAAATAAAAAAGCAATATTTTGATTTTGAGGAAAAGGCTACAAAATTATGTACATAACTTTTCCATCTACAAGCCATCACATGGAAAAAATTATACAAAACACGAACAATAACGATGTGGAAACCATATTAAAATTCTATTTCGACGGGGGATGTGAAAAAAAAAACGCGTAAAAAGCACGTCAATATGTCGAGCCTGTTCGTACCTGGCGGCCAACAGGTAGAGTAAAAATAATTGCCCACGAATGGGGCAGAAAAAAAAAGGACGTGAGGTTTTTAGAAACCGACGAAATAGGTAGGCTGCGTACGTAACGAACATTTGTAAAAATTTCCTAGCTCAACGTTTCCTGTTCTTTGTCATTATGTTCGTTATTTTCGCTTCTACTGCGAGGCGAATTTCGAAATAATTTATTTCAGATGCTTAACTCGGTCGCCTTTTTGTAGCTTTATAATTTGCTCGAGCGGATAAATACTGCAGGTAGTCGTTTCAATGGTGGGATTAGAGGTATCAGATATCATATTTTGGTTGGGATTTTGTTTCAGAGGTGGATGAAAATTATTACGAGGGGTGGTTTCGGGTGAGTAAATGCGTACGTACGGTCTAGGGTGTGAATTGAAGAAACATAGTTCTTCCACTTGCTCACAGATTACGTAAGTACATATCTACAAAAAAAAAAAGAAATAGCGGAGAAGCTGGTTTCATTATGTTTTAACCTTGTTGATAACAAATAGCATACTCAAAAGTTCAAAAAATTCATTTTCAGGAAGTGGGTATATTACCTATTCACTTTTTGACTTAAGAAAATTTTGGAATCATTTTCAATTTTCATTCATTTTTGAGTAAGTCTAATCCCCTCCCGCAATTTGAATTTTGCTCCAACATCAATCAAAGCAATTTTTATGAAGATACTGGTCGAAATTGATCCGAAACGATCGAAATCCCAAAAATGAATTTTTGATGCTTCATAGTCACATTTTCTTATCCAATGTCATTATTTTCAAAAAAATTATGGTTTGACTCTCAGCCTACCCCATCCAATCTTTCTCGATTTCTGACCACAGATTATAATTATAGGTAGAAACATTTTCAACCCATCATAAATTCAATTATCACAGTCGAGTTAGATTTGGAGAGCTTCAAACAAGATTTGATGAAATAGTTTTTACTCGCGTGTTATTACTATGAGGTAAAGTTATGTGGCAATTTTTTGGAGCTGAATTACCGATTATTCAGTTGATATTTCGGAATACTACCAGTAAAAATTCGTGGTAGTAAAATATTTACTATTGGGTTAATATTTTTCAAGCCATAAATCGCTAAAGATCTGGGATTTTGGATTGTTATTAACAAAAAAATCATTCTTCGGTAAGGACTGGATATGTTATATGTCTGAGACTATAAGGGCGTGAAAAATTTTTATGTTACGTTTTTGTGAAACGAAATTTTGTTTTTCAGACTGCAAAAGTGGTTGGAGCATCATAAAAATTGTTAAAATTTTCGTGATCATTTAAAGTACCTACCTATGATTAAATCAGTCGAAAAATCATGAAAATTGTTCAAAATGTGGTAAAAATGATGAAAAAAGTCCCCGCTATTTCCATACTATCTACCCATGAGACTATAAAACATTGAATACCTATGATTTTGCTGATTGAGTTTTTAAGTCCATAAATACGTGATATTTGAAATTTTCTTCAAATTTTATAAGCCCAAAAGCTTTTGACAAAATATCTAAAAGTCAGGGTAACGGACTTTCGTGAGTAAATTTCGTAATGGAATATCCTTGAAAAATTTTTGAAGTCCAATTCAAAGAGCAAAAAGTCAGTAGAAATCTGAAAATTTTTCTAAACTCAAATAAATCTGACAAAATGTCGAAAAATCAATGTTAGGTAAAAAGCTGTCAGACAACGTCTGATTTGAACTTTCTTGAAATTTTTTAAGTCTAAAAGGTTGAAATTTTCGAAATCTAAAAATTCATTCGAGAACTTGAAAATTTTCTAAGTCCAAGAAAGTTTAACAAAATATTAGAAAGTCAGCGTGACCTCTGAAATTTTTCAATTCCAAAAAGTTTGCCTGACAAAATTTTGAAAATTTACCCTGATTTCTAAAATTATCAAGTTCAAAAAATCGAAATTGATTGTCTGACAAAATGTCTAAAAGTCGGCATTATTTCTGAAATTTTCCAAGTCCAAAAAGTCAATGCGAATCTAGAAGTTTTTCCAAGTCCAAAAAAGTCTAACAAAATGTCTAAAAGTCATCCGTTTTTCGCAGAATTAAACATAGCAAAGCATATCCTATGCTAACAAATGGCAGAAATGACAGTGAAATCATAAAAATATCAAAAATCCCTTAAAACTTGTTAAAATTTCCACAAAAACCATTTGAAATAAAAAAATTGTGAAAATCGTCGAAAATGTTTTTAAAATTTAAAAAATAATTTTAAAATTTAGAAAATAATTTTGGGAAAATTTTTTTAATTGCCTTATAAATTGAAAAAAATGTAGTAAAAATGACCAAAAACCCATAAAAAATGTCAAAAATCTCAGAAATTTTAATGTAAATCTATTCCAATACGTATGTGAAAAAAATTATTAAAAAAATACCCCCCCCCCCATTTCCATAATTACGCATAAAACTATAAAACATAAGATAGGTATGTTTTTGTTCAATCGTTTTTTTTTATCAATTAAGCAAATCTCTGGTGTCGTTTCATGTATCTAATTTTTTTGAAATTATTCAAGTCCATACAGTCAAGATATTCAAAATTTTCTTAAAATTTTCCAAGTGCAAAAAAACATTTGATTACTGAAAAATTTTCCAAGTCCAAAAATGTCTGGCAAAATGTCTAAAAATTAGCACGATCTGAAATTTTCCAATTCGGAAAAGTGAATCAAAATTTGAAAATGTTTTTCAATTCCAAAAAAGTCTGACAAAATATCTAAGAGTCAGCAATTTCAAAAAAGACTCATAAAATATCTTAAAGTAAGGGTTAGCTAAAAAGCTGTTTGACAATATTCTGATTTGAATTTTGTCTGAAAGTAAACATTATCTATAAATTTTTTCAAACCCAAAAAGTCAGCGAAAATCTGAAAATTTTTCCAAGTCCAAAAAAAGTCGAACTTTTTGGATGGACAAGACCAGGGAGAGGTACGTAGAGCGATGAAAAGTCCAGGGAAGATGAAAAAACTCGTGTCGAGTTGTGTCGACTCGATGAACATATGCTTGATAGTGTATCAGCGACGTGTTGGCTTCCCCGGTACGATTCAGCATACCTTCCCAAATAACTTTAATCTAATTCTGAAAAATCTTCAGTCAATTTTTCAAAAAACATCTTGGACATTTTACCTTTGTATCATAAATTACCAGTGAAAATGATGTTTCATCTGATTAATTTTTTATTAACAAAAAAGTCTTTCTGTTTTTTTTTATCAAATCGTGACAATGATCATATAGCTGAGTAAGTAAGGGTATTTTGGCCCTCAGCAAAAATTTTCAAACTAATTAGTGAAAGTTGGCGCCTAATTTTCACCAAAATTAATTTATTTTTTGCGATTTCTTCCTTAAAATTAAGTAAATGTAATTGCATCTCTATGCAAAAAAGCTTACCATGCGCTTCTTTGATACCATTCGGATACAGGGCAATATTCCAGTCGAATCCGGCGAACGAAAAATACGAAGTTTCTACTTTGGTAACGGTACCAGAAGGTGTTTTAATATTAGTTAAAGTCGACGTGGCTATACCGCCGTGATGATGATGTCCACGATGATTAAGGTGATGGCCTAAGAACGACGTGGGTATTCGAAATTCGCTATCGAACGCCGTTCGTACATGGCCCATCGAAAGCTCGAGTTGAAATTCGCCATTAGGATCGGTGAAATTCCTGGCGTACAAATCGTTGACAGAAATATAATTGCGATTTCCTTGGGCTGGGCTTTCGGCCGTGAATTTAACCTGCGGAAAAATACAAATTAAAAAGAACCTCGATTAAAAATAAAATAAAATATTAAACGTTTCGCGCGACATTATACATAATGCTGGGGTAATAAAAAAAAACCTGCGTGGAAAAATCGCGTGATTCCTAGCACGTAATTCAAATTCGCACACTCGTCGTATTCCTACACCGCTATGTACAAAGGTTCACGAAAATTTACGACATCTCGAGCAATAAATCGTCCGACTCAAAACGCAGCTAAAGCATACTAATTAACCCCAATTTGCCAAACTTAAAGGTATATGGCGTATTGCTGGCTATAGATATTGTAGCAGGCACCTTGCCTTACTCGTAGACTACATTACATTACATTACGTTACACACATAATTCATACGGTGTAAATGAACAACGCTTACAAGTGCTGGTAAACTGGCCATAGAAGCGAATATGCTCGATAAACAAAGACTTATGCGGTATACGTTTGCGAAAATTAGTCTGTAGGTAATGTATAAAGAGTGACGAGGGGGCATGCACACAGCAACAGTTGTTTTATACTTCAAGTATTTGCCAGAATGACGTTTTTGCCTCTTCATTAAGATAAGTTTGACTAGCGAGCAAAACTTCATTAAACTTTTACAAAAACAAAACTCATCCGAGTCCTTACGTCGGTGGTAAGTTTAATTAAAAGGGTTATACCTAGTTATTATTTTTCTAACCCCAACAATGCTATCATATAACTTAATTTTCAAAGCTCGTTATGTACCAGCCCAGCCGAGCTTTCATAAACCAGCCATCATTTTTATATCCCACATCTTGTCAACTTGACTTAGGTAGCTAGTAGCTACGTATCTATAAAATACTATTTGTAGTTGAGCACAGAAACGAAAAACTTTTTACAGATGAGCCTCCTCCACTCTGCCTCCCCTTCCTCGAAGAAAATCTGGTTACACGAGACTTAACCGAAGTCTACTTCTACTTATACTTATTCGTCCTCGTAATATAAATTAATTCGCACGACGTGACTGTTCGTTCATTATCGCCTTCGTATAAATATGATTAGCTTTGTAGGTACCTGCGACGAACTAGGTTTATAAGAACTTGTCGCTGCTATACGTTGGAACACGATACCGACACCGATATTCAAATGTACGTAAATATAAGATAAACGATGTCATTAGGTCGAGAGCAATCAATGATTTTCCATTTCGACATTCTATACCTTTCTATTGTTGCACTGCTTGTGCCAACAAACCGCAGTTAAACGAAGATACCCGTTTGTATAATGTTGAATTCAGCTCGTCTACTATCTATTCGAGTTCGTAATTTGGTAAAAATTCTCGTCTCTTTTGGGATCGCACCAACAGCAGCATACAGAGTGTCTATGGTGCAGTTCAACGCCTTTCGTTTGATAATGCGGCTATGCAAAGTACACCTGAAAGTGAAGTGGTTACTTTGTCATCTGTTTGGGGGAATTTGAATTGCGAAGGTGTTTTGTTACGCGATGTAACGGTTTCAATGGGTAGGTATTTAAATTGGGGAGAATTTCCATGGAAATTACATTATCATTTTTTTTTTAATTTTCAAAAACATCGAATTTAAAAATCTCAACTTTAAATTTAAAAATGTGAAAAATGTTATGTGTGAATTTTTTTGTAAGTTCGAAATTTAAATTTAGAACCCAATAGAGTTCAAATTCAAAATCTAGAAAATTCTCAAAATATGAAAAATCAATATTTTTAAAACGCTCAAAATTTGAATAATTTTACAAATCCTCCAAACTTCAGCTCAAAAGTTCGAATTTTCGAACATTATGCTGTAGTATATACCTACAATCAGTAGCTATTTTTCAGCTACTTCTTACTCGACATGACATCAAGTAAGATTCGCCTATTTCATAGCTTCACCATCGATGGTGTTATTTAAAACAATACTATGACTGTAGCCCCCAAACCTGTACAGCCCTTTAGGTGAATAGATGACAGGAACCACAACACACGCGCAAAATATCACAATGAAAAACAAACATACACGAAGACGATCACAAATTGACTGGGAATTGGTCATCTAGAATGCATCGAGCTGGTCCAGTCTCTTATCAGCTCGGTGCATTTCCTCTTACGTCGCTCTCTTTGTACAATATTACAATGCTTCACTTCAAAACATTTTTTCAATTTTTTACAAAATTTGTAAAATTTAGAAAAACTTTGGTTTTCATTTTTCCAAATTTTGATTCAAAAGCTTTTTAAAAATTTGGATTACCTGGAAATTTTATAATTCCATAATTTACGAAGTATGCAAAAGTTGAAGATACAAAATTTTTATTTAAAAATTCTAAAAGGGGTGCTAAAATTCAAAAATTCCAAAATTTTAAAATTATATTTGAAAAACGTTCAAAAAAATGTTGATTGAAAAAATTTGGAAATGAACAACGAAGTTAAAACTCTCAAAATTAAAAAAAGTTTAACGTTGAAATTTTTCAACCAGATGTCCAAATTCAATAAAAAATGCAAACTCATGTTTTTCAAATTTAAATTCAAAAGTTTTCAAAAAATATGTATTAATCTGAAAAATTGTCCATCCACAAATATAATTTTCATAGCTTCATTGGATTCAAAATGTTGAAGTCACAAAAATTTTGTTTCGAAGTTCAAATTAGAATTTTTCAACCGGATACCAAAATTCAAAATTTTGATATTCTTCAAATTTGAATTCAAGAACTTTCGAAAAAATCTTAGTCGTAAAAAGTTATTCCATAACATGACTTTAAAAGGCTAAAAATTCCAGTTGAAACTTTAAAATTTTGCGAACTCATTTTTTTAAATAAAATAGTTCTGATGAAAAACACCTAAAAATAATATAAAAAATGATGAAATAACGAGAAAAATTATAAAATATCTAAAATATTGTTTGAAAAATCGTTAAAATACACAAAAGATGAATTGAAAAACTACCAAACATTCCAATATGTATGAAAAAAGGCGAGTTTAAAATTCACCAAATTTTAATTTAGAAGAAGCTCAATTGTAAAATTTTCAACTCAGATTTAATAGTTGAAAAATTTAAAAAATCAAAAATCCAAAAACGTTACTCTTTTTGGATTTGAATTCAGATACTTCCAAAGAAGATTGCACCTAAAAACAATTTCAAACGTTCAAATTTCGAATTCTATATTTTTCTAAAAATATCAGTCAGCTTATATAATTTTCAGACAATTTTCAATAGCCTAAAATTAGAAAATTCTTTTCGGAATTCAAAAAATGATAAAATTTGGAAATTTTTGTAAGAAATGAAGAAATTATTTTACAATGAAATCGAACGATTTCAAAGTTTTTCAGAAGTAAAATATTCTTTGATTAAAATATAAATATCCAGAAAAACTCATTTCTGATTCGTAATTGAAAAATCGTGACCCTAGTTTTGTCGATAAGAGTGATAGAATATGATTGAGGCGACCTACATCAAAACAATGATTTTTGGAACTCCTGAAAAAAGTAAAAAAAATGCAACATAGAACCATTTTTGGTAGAGATACCTATTAGCTTATACTATTCCGATTTGAATTTAGATTTCTTAAAAAATAAATTATCTACCTGGTTCAAAAGAAGGTCGATATGGTATGTAAAAAAACGATAAGTAGGTACTTTCCACCTGTTTCAAAAGAAAGTATGGTACGTAAAAAAAAACGATAAGAAATGAGTATGTTCAAAAAATAGAATTTTCACAAATTTTGTTGAAATTTTTTTATAAAACTTGCATAATATTTTTTTAAACCACACAGTACTGAGTTTTAACGTACTTTTTATCATCTCAAAATGATAATAACATGGTAAATGGTATGAGCTATCGATTTATAGCCTTTAAATTGCGCATTTCTTTCAGCGATTGGAAAACTTCTACGAAAATTTATCTACATTTTCTTTCGTTATGCAGCAATTTAAGTTCTTCAAGGTTGAAATATATGTGAAAATCTTTGATTGCGCAATGATAAGTCAACCCACAAGGTTATATGGTTACGTATATATACACCTAAGACCCACTGCACTAATAGTTAAAAACTGAACCACAGTGATTCTGTCAAGTTGCATATTGAGGGTTGAACTATTAGGTAGTAGTGTTTGCTTTCTTAAATCAAACGAAATCAAAGAATTAACATGCAGATGACTTATTGGATTGGTATAGCGGTTTTGACGATTATGGTGGTTAGTCAAATAGTGATGGCGGAGAAGAAAGATGGTAAGAAACGTTCAAGTAGTTCGATCGAATACATACATAAAATTAGTAAGAACATTTGAGAATCATCGCCTGTTTTTCAACAGGTATGGATGTTGGGCCCTGCGGGCCATTTTAGCAGCGCTAATGATAGGCATACAATCGCAAATGAAAAAAAAATCAAGAGGAAGTTTCTGTAAATGATAAGATATTAACTAAAAAATTATGATTAAGTGAATAATTTATCAGTTAATACGCCCTATTATTATATATAAGGTAATTTAAGCGAATATGATACACTTGGGAATATGCCCCACCCGCTGTTCGCTGTGAAGGGAAACACTGTTTCGCTGATGTGGTTATGGTATGGGTAGACTTCTTATTCTTAGTCGTTGGGTATAATTTTCATGATTACCAGACAACTGTAGGTCCCTGCATGTGATATCGAATTCAAGCTGATAGCATGAAAAAAATTTGTACTTTTGACAACAATTAATTTACGTTTTCCCGAAAATGACACTTCGATGATTTTGCAGTGAGATTGAAGTTATAGAAAGTCGTATGAGGCATATTCCCAAGCACTTTGGGAATGGCCAATTTATAGACTTTATGCTTAAAATTTGTAATGTATGAAAGAACAAGGGTACTTTGAATATAGAACTACTTCCGTTCATTATAAAGGAATGGGCGAAGTTATAAGGACTAGACCTAGAGTGGTGCACATTCGCTTAAATTACCTCACATAAATAGATTTTTCAGTATAATAAGCTTGCATATTTTTAAAAGCCAACACATTATTTGATTGTGAAATGACTACCTAATTTTAATAAATATTAAACAATACAGTGTTGAATTGTGGCTTTTTATGTAATATGAAAATGCGAAATTAAGTACCAGAAAACTGTGCCTCCGATGAAAAAATTTGAGGCAAAAAATATTTTACCAGTTGAAAATTGAAAGTTTCTACTTCTGTTCTCGAAATTAAACGAACATTTGTTAAATTTCGTGAACTTCAGGGAATTTGTGATAATTTAGCCCAATTATAAAAGTGATAATAGGTTCGAGATTTAGGAAAAAATTGAAAATTCTAGCGAATTATGTCCAGCCTTCTATCTTGATCGAGTCAATCGTTTTGAACGTTTTATTTCAAGAAAAACATGTGAAAAAATCATTTTTTTGGTCAAAATTATGAAATTATAAAATTTGAAGGAGAAAAGTGACTTCTTTAGATGTTTTTCTGTAAGTTGAACGCTCGTAGCTTCTAGCTCGAGCAAGATCGGAGGCAGGGGTTTGCGTCATTGGAAAGAGCAACAACTTTCACATAAGTTAAGTTCATAATAATGGTATGTTAATATGAAAATTTTTCAAAAATTTCAATAAAATTGAAAAAGTTTGAAATTTTTTTTGTGTTTTTTTGAATTTTTTATCAGCAATTGGAGTTCCCCGATCAATTAACCCAAAAAACTTTTGCATGAAAAAAAACTAAAACGCATTCTCCTTCTAATGTTGCAAACCCCAACTCTCTACCTAACATGGTTAAAATTTTATAACAATTAAAAATGATGAACAAGATTAAAAAATAATTTGTTTCAAGGAATAGCCCCTTCAATTCCAAGGGTAGTCAAACATACCTATTTGCACGCAGGATAGGTTGCCTACTTACACAGTGGAAGGAATGACACCAGCTGCGGGACACTATGCTTGAATAGAATTTGGTAAAAAAAAAATGCATTTTCAATTTTTTTTTAAATTCATCGTGTATAGTGACAAATAACAAAGAATGGCTGATCAGTAAAAAAATGTATTTTTAAATAGTTTTAAAGCTTGATTTTCTTGAAAACATATTTAGATAGGTTATAGTGAAAAAAAGTGTAAAGTCATTGAAACATTTTTTTTTTCATGTATACAAGCACATTCAGGCCGTTACGAACCCTCGTGATTGTTTTGTTTTCGTTAAATTTGGTTTTTATCATTTTTGCGGTTGTGAAATATATTCTCAAAATTTTCTAACTTTCTATGGGTTTACTTCCTTTCTTATTTCATGGGGTAGTAGAGATATAATACTTTACATAAAAGTATTCCATATTCGTACCTTCTCCTCTAGAAAATGCAACCCAGAACCATTTTTGGTGTAGATACCTACATATGAGCATTTATATGACGATTTGAATTTGGATTTCTTTAAAAAAAAATGTCCACCTGTTTCAAAAGAAAGTATGGTACGTGAAAAAAACGATAAGAACGAGTAGGTAGGTATGTTTAAAAAATTAAATTTTCACAAATTTAGTTGAAATTTTTTTATAAACCTTGCATAAATTTTTTTAAACTACACAGAACTGAGTTTTAACCTACTTTTTATCCATTTCAAAATGATAATAACAAGTTAAATGTATGACCTATTGATTTATAACCTTTACATTGCACATTTCTTTCAGCGGTTGAAAAATTTCTACGAAAATGCAGTAATTAAAGATCTTCAAGGTTGTAATATATATGAAAAACTTTGATTGCGGAATGATAAGTCAACCCACAAGGTAATATGGTTTCGTATATATATATATACACCTATGAGCCATTGCACTAGTAGTTAGAAACTGAACAACTGTGATTCTATCAAGTTGCATAGTGAGGGCTGAATTAATACCAGTGTTTATTTTTTCTCAAATCAAACGAAATCAAAGAATCAATATGCAGATGACTTATTGCATTGGTATAGCGGTTTTGATGACTATGGTGGTTAGCCAAGTGATAGCGCATATCAAAGTCGATTCCAATGGTGGTAAGAACAGCTCAGTACTTCTATCGATTAGGTACATGAAATTAGCAAGAACATTTGAGAATTATCACCTGTTTTTCAACAGGTATTGATGTTGGTCCTTGCGGGCCATATTAGCAGCGCTAATGATAGGTACACAATCGCAAATGCAAAAAAAAATCAAGAGGAAGTTTCTGTAAATGATAAGAAATTAACAAAAAAATTACGATTGAGTGAATAATTTATCAGTTAATACGCCCTATTATTATATAAAAGGTAATTCAAGCGAATATAATCCAACTGTTTCGCTGATGTGGCCATGGCATGTTGTAGACTTCTTATTCTTAGTCGTTGGGTATAATTTTCACGATTACCAGACAACCATAGGTCGCTGTATGTGATATCGAATTCATGCCGATAGCATGAAAAAAATTTATGTACTTAACAACAAATAATTTACGTTTTCCCGAAAATGACACTCAGATGATTTTGCTGTAAGACTGAAGTTACAGAAAATTTAATGGGGCATATTCCCAAACGCTTCCGTTCATTATAAAAGGAATGGGCAACTTATAAGGACTACACGTAGACTCTCATTATGGGGCATATTCGCTTAAATTACCTCACATAAATAGATTTTTCGGTACAATAAGCTTGAATATTTGTAAAAGCCAACATATTATTTAATTATGAAATGTGTACCTAATTTTAATAAATACATAACGATCTTTTGAATTGTAGCTTTTTGTGTAATATGAAAATGCGAAATTAGGTACCAGATAACTGTGTTTTCGATGAAAAAATATTTTACAAGTTGAAAATGGAAAGTTTCTGCATTTGTTCTCGAAATGAAGATGAACTTTTGTTAAATTTCGCCAAATTCAGGGAGTTTGTGATACTTTAACCAAATTATAAAAGTGATAATAGGTTCGAGGTTTGGGGAAAAAATTGAAAATTCTATGTGAATTGTGTACATATACTGCATGCACGCACATTAAATATTATGGTTTCATGCATCCGCTCATTCAGTCGGCATAAGAATATTGACGTCAGGATGTCTAGCGATTTTGTACCTTATGAAATTTTCCAATTTTTTAGAATATCTGAAATTTTCTAAGTCAAAAATAGTCTAAGCTGTTAGCACAAGTATATCTACTTGTTTTTTTGATACTGAAAAACAAAGTTTAAAATCATTGAAGTTTTTTTTTGAAAAATTATTCTAAATTTTGGTTGAAAAAATTACACATTTTAGTAACTTTCCTACTGCATTGCAAAAATTCTCCCATTTTATCTTTTTCTGAACTTTGTTTGATTGTCTGCCGGAAAAGTTGATCTTGAAACCACCTTTTTGAAAAATCATTGCTAAAAATGCCTCAGAACATTCGAATTCAAAAAAAATGATATCAGGTGACTCCCCGCATTGAGTTTCATTAGTTTACACCGTCGCCGCTTGATTGCCCTGCGTACCTTTCGATAAACGTGGTGGTCCCATATTTGTACCTCTTACTCTATGAATCAAAGAAAATTTTGGGGCAGAGAGCAATTAAAAATGGTCCTAATTGTAAGTTCTAAGATTCTGATATAATCTTATCATGTGAAATATCTAAAAGTCAACTTTTGAAATAACCAATCTAAACTTTTACAGTTCAAAAGTCAACTGAGTCAATAAAAGTTTTAAAAATCGAAAAAAGCAGAATTTATGAAATTTTTCAAGTTCAAAAAATCGTTTGAAATCTGAAAATTTTTTCAAGTCCAAAAAGTCTGAAGTGTTTGTCTAACAAAATATCTAAAAATCAGCGCAATCTCTGAAATTTTCCAACTCCAAAAAAGTCTTACAAAATGTTTAAAAGTCACTTTTAGGTAAAAAGCTGACAGGCAATATTCTGATTCAAACCTTTCTTGAAACTTTCTAAGTTCAAAAATTCATTAAAATTCTTAAAAATTTCCCAAGACCAAAAAAGTCTGACAAAATGTCTAAAAGTCAGCATTGTCTCTAAAATTTTCCATATCCAAAAAGTCAGTGAAAATCTGAGAATATTTTCAAGTCCGAAAAGTCTGACAATTGGTCATCGCTAAAGCATATTTTATGCGAACAGTGATCCCGATAACAAATTTTATGACACAAAAATTACCCTGACCTCCAGCCATAAGACCATATCCATTTCAAAAAAATTGAATTTTTATTAAAACACCAATTGAAAAAATTCCCAATGTTGTTATTCACTCGCAGACCATTAAACAATAAAAGGCTTAATTAACGAGTAAGAAATCGAGCTATAATTTTTTCCACTACATTTCATGAAACTGATTACCCGATAAATTGCCAACAAATATGCTCCTTTTTAACTCAGTATGCCTATATATGCAACAAGTTAAACTCGGAACGTATAAAGTACTATACCAGTACATTAACTTATTTTCCTTCAGGGGTTGGTTAATTTTCGACAACGCCCCAACAACTTTCCAGCTTCGTAACAATACTTCCAAAGATGTGTACTTATTCAAGTACGTACACTCGACTCGCCATACGTTTATACCCTGTTCTCGATTTTCAATAAACCATTGTGTATAGCATACAAGCATTAAATCTCACTTATACACATACCATCGCCAAGTACTTACACCATCGAAATATCCTCCAAAGTGGAACCCATACAGCTAACGAGAGAATTACAACTTTTATAAATAAAATGCCGCCAACGTGTAATATTTCTTTTTCAACGATGCTGCAAGTATCTGCGATATTTCCACCGATACCTTGGGTACGAGTATTAAGAGATAAAAACGAGTACGTATTTTCACACGCTGCGCGCTGGGTAAAAAAAATCAACCATCGACACAGCCTGATCAAAATATTTTACTTAGTTTACTCGCAAAACGAGCTCAGCTCCAGGGGCAATTAATCAACAACGATATCGAGTCGTACTTTAACGAGAAAAACACTCCACAGTGATAATAATTTTAAAAGGGTGCTCGTATATGTATCGTACTAATGTCTCAAATGGTGTTTGGAGCTTTTAAAAAAAATTTATCGTAATAGTTATCGCTTTTTTGTGGTACATAAAACGGTTCTCTCTAGTAGAAACGTTAAAGTCATCGAATCACGACCAAAGAGCCGATAAAATGTATGATTTGGGGGTAAATTGCATGTACGTTCGAATGACGTCGTACGAGTTGGCGAATTCAATCCTCCGGAGGATTGGATCTGGGTAAGGTTGTTTTTCATCTCATCTGAGTCAAGTGTAACTTTCAAACCGAGGTTTGGATGATATTGGTTAAGTGGAGTGGATTCGTGACTTGTTCCAGATGTAAAGGTATTAGAAAATCGGCCTTTCGGGCCTCTCCACCCTGGTTACTACGTATAAAAGTATAAAACGTAGGATATGCTCCAAGAACAAAATGTTATAATGTTTAATGAAATCTCTAAAAATCAAATTTTGAAATTAACCAATTTTTTCAAAGTCCTAAAAGTCAAAATCTCTTGATTTTTCAAGTCCAAGAAGTCTAAATTCTGACAAAATTCAAAAAGTCAACAGAAATCTGAAAATTTTTCAAAGTCCAAAAAAATTTGACAAATTGTCTAAAAGCCATTGTCGCGAAATTTTATGACGGAATTTCGTCACCTTTTTCACGAAATTACCCATAGCTTCAAGTCCAAAAAGTCTAATGTCTGACAAAATATCCAAAAGTCAGCATGATTTCTGAAAGGCTGTCTGACAAAATGTCTAAAAATCAACGTGATTTCTGAATTTTTCAAAGTTCAATAGGTCGTTTGAAGTTTAAAAAATTTTCTAAGCCTAAAAAGAATAATGTATGGCAAAATGTCTAAAAGTGAGCATGATTTCGGAAAGACTTCCTGACAAAACCAAATCCAAAAAGTCAAATGTCTGACAAAATACCCAAAAGTTAGCTTGATTTCTGAAAGGCTCTTTGATAAAATGCCTGAAAGTCAGCGTATTTTCTGAATTTTTTTCAAGTTCAAAAACTCTGATATCATGATAAAATATCTACAAATCATCATGATTTCTAATTTTTTTTAAGTCCAAAAAATTCTGACAAAGTGCCTAAAAGTCATCGTCGAGGAATTTCGTCATATTATTCACGAGTTTAGTCATCGCAAAAGCATATCTATGTATCCATGAAAAAAGTCACGAAATCCCGTGACAAAAATCCCCTAACGAAATTCTCTATCACACTGACTTTCAGACATTTTGTCAGACTTTTTTGGACTAGGAAAATTTTTAAGAATTGAAACAAATTTTTGGACATGGAAAATTTCAACTTGATAGACTTAAAAAATTTCAAGACGAGTTCAAATTAGAATATTGTCAGGCAGCTTTTTAGCATAGGATATGCTTTTGCTATGGGGAGTGATCTCGTGGAAAATTCCGCGACGAAATTGTGTAACG
>FIZU01000014.1:0-21123 GCA_900064475.1 Pseudococcus longispinus
TCCGTCTGTCCGTAACGCTGACATTTTCCGTGACTTTTAGACATTTTGTCAGACTTTATGTTGATGACTTAAAAAATTTTAAAATGACTTTTAGATATTTTGCCAGACTTAATGAAACAGACTTTTTGAAACTTATTAGAAATTTGAAAATGCAACCGTAATATTTTCCTTGATGAAATTTTCAAAAAAGCCTAAAATGACCAAAAAGATGATTTTTACATTGAAATGGTAATTTTGACTAAAATATTCACAAGTTAGACAAAAAAAAATAGCAATTGACGAAAAACAACGATTTTAGCCAAAAATGACAATTTTTACTTTGCAATGACAATTTCGACCAAAAATATTACAATTTTGACAAAAATGACAATTTGTACCAGAAAATGGCAATATTGACAAAAAATGATAAATTTGACCAAAAATGATGAGTTTGACAAAAAAAGACAATTTTGACCAAAAATGACGGTTTTTACCTAGAAATGACAAGTTTTTAAAAAAAATGACGATTTGGACCAAAAATAACAATTTTCACCTTGAAATGACAATTTTGACCAAAAATTCACAATTTGGACAAAAAAAACAACTGATGCAAAACGGAGTGTTTGACCAAAAATGACTTTTTCTACCTTGAAATGAGAATTTTTACTTTAAAATGACAATTTTGACCAAAAAATAACAATTTTGACACAGATTGACAATCTTGATAAAAATTACAGTTTGGACTAGAAAATGAAAAATATGACAGAGAAACACGATTTTGACCAAAAATGACAATCTTGACGGAAAAATGGCTATTTTGACTGAAAACTGAATATTTTAACCAAAAATGACAGTTTTGTCGGTTTATACGTAACAGCACCCGAGGGGGATGGGTCGTAAAGCGGCCCAGCCACCTAGTGATTTGTAAAATTTTTCAAGTTCAAAAAATCTAAATGATTTATCTAGCAGAATGTCTAAAAGTCAGCATTACCTTTGAAAATGTTCCAAGTCCAAAATGTCAATAGAAATCCGAAAATTTTTCCAAATCCAAAAAAATTTGACAAAATATCTGAAAGTCAATTTCCTATGTT
This sequence comes from Pseudococcus longispinus, assembly GCA_900064475.1. Classification (NCBI taxonomy): domain Eukaryota; kingdom Metazoa; phylum Arthropoda; class Insecta; order Hemiptera; family Pseudococcidae; genus Pseudococcus; species Pseudococcus longispinus. Next base: position 1,071 of record FIZU01000014.1, read on the forward strand.
CAAAAATTCTAAATTGGTTGTCTGACAAAATGTCTAAAAGTTAAGTTTCTATATGCAAAAAGTATAAATTGTTCGTGTGACAAAATGTCTAAAAGTTGAGTCTCTAAATTCAAAAAGTCTGAATTATTTGTCTGACAAAATCTCTAAAAATCAGCATTATCTCTGAAAATTTTCCAAGTTCAAAAAGTCAAAAGAAATCTAAAATTCTTAAGCCCGAAAAAGTCTGACAAAATGTCTAAAAGTCATCGTGACGGGATTTAGCCGGTTTTTTCGAGAAATTACCCACAGCAAAAGGATATCCTATGCTAAAATACAGTAAATAGAAACTTTTTCTCAAAAATATTCTTTTAATAATGTACGAAGCAGAATTTGACAAAATTTTACTGATTTCTTCAAATAAAATATTAGGTAGGTAGGTACATAATTTGCCTGAAAAATTTTTGTTGAGAGTTGAAAACTTTGAAAGCAGATTTCCTGCGCAAATTTTCACTGTAAATCAAAAATCCTGTTACAATCACTTTATTTTGTTTTTTTTGTTCATAAAATTCTGATAATTTTTAATTTTGGGTCATTTGAGGCTCTGAAATATTTGATTACAAATAACTTTTTTTTAAAAATTACAATTACCTATAAAAAAATTTGAGGGGATAAACCTGAAATCTTTGAACTATATCTCATTCTTTTTTAAAGATGAGTAGTCAAGTACAATTTTTTGACAATTTGTACCAAATCTCACACAGGAAAATTAAAGTAGATAAGTAATTTGTATTCGATTCTATTTCCTGCCCTGTGTTAATTAAATTTTCACTGGTGAAAATAAACTGTTGAACTCGTACAATTAGATTTCAATTTACACGGTGCAATGAAAATTTCTTACTTTCATCCATAAAATTTCTTCCGAGCACAAAAGGGTTAAAAAAAGAAAAAAATTACCTACAGTTTACTTCACGTCTACTCAATCCTTGTAATAAAAATGACCTCCAAAGTTCATTTTTGCAAGAACGAATGAATACCTAGATAATTCCACAAACACACACGACGTCTAAATCCTTCACATTGTTCGATAAAATGTTTACAAAGCGTTTACAGGCGTTAAAGCCTCAAAGTACAAAAGTTTCATCATACGTGAGGCGGATTTTCACAAAGAAAAATATCGCAGTCACAACCTGTACGACGAATACTAAAAAGAGCGACGACATTGGCGCGAAACTCTTAAATAGAAAAAGATAAAGATCCTTTATGATAAGTATCACTCAAGACAAATCAAAAGCCTTCGAATAATTCGTTTAAATCTTCGTATAGCTTTTGCCCAGATACACGCGGCTCGCGTTTATTCGGTAGCTCGTTCAAAGGCCTGAAGCTTTTGTTTCATTGCTTAAGCATGTCGCGTACTTCAAAACGAAATTAATCAAAGGCACTTATGACTCAATTACTCGACGGGTATAGGCTTTTAGTAAGGATCGCCTCTTTACTAGATTAAAGGCTTCCTCTATTCATCATCCCTGCAATAACTTTTGATTATCCCCAGCTAAATGCATTATCCGGGTGAAATTTTAAAGTGTTCTCAGGCAAAAAGGGTGTTGTTTCAAGTTTTTTCTCTTCGTCCTTAGATACTACATTTTCACTTGTGTTTTAAAAGTACTCGCAATATGTAGTAAACTGTTTTATACCAAGTGTCAAAAAGGCTTTGTGAAAATTTGCAAGTCAATGCAAAGCACCTACGATGTACCGGAAATAGATGATTGTTCTGTTCGGCTTCGTATATAATTTTAGCCATTTCTTGCTTCGGTGTCGGTACTTGTTTGAACGTTGCACTTTTCAAAAAGCATAACTTTTCTTATAAATTAACTCATCGTGGGTGTAGTTTGTAACAGTAAAGACGAAACTAGAATAACAGCGCCTTATATTCGTCGATGCTACAAAACCTCCAACTAAAATACAACCAAGTTATATAAACTGCCTAATCTCTCCAAAGAAAGGAAAAAATACAACCGTAGCGCAATTCTTTTAATTTTTTTAATTTTCAATTTCATTATTTAAAACCAGCCGAAAAAAAATGTTTATTTTAGCTGCATCCGAGACCCCTTAAATCGGTAAACTTTTCATTAAAAAAAAAACCACCAACTCTTTCATTATACAAAACTCAGTTAAATGGTGGATCAAATGAAAAAATCCCTCTGAATTCGTAGCGAATAAAAGAAATGCTCGTATCCTCAAGTCTGTCTGTGTTCAGCACGAGTCAACCAAGAAATTAAAATGTTATCCGTTTCCAGGGATTAGGCAAAATCTAAATGAAAGAGCCCCTCGGAAAAATGGTCGTTTTAAAATTAGGCTACGGCGAGTTTTATAATTCTTCTTAAAATTTAAGAAAACCCCTATCGTTACAATAAAGGGTTGTCCCTTAACGGGTAGGATTAAATAGCATTAGATGTAGAGAAGTATTCCTGCTCCTCAGAAAGCAAAAGAATCGTAAGAAATTATAGTAATTTCGTTTTATTTCGTTAGTTTCGGGCGAAATGATCGGATAATTATTTTCAAACTATCTATGTCGTAAAAACAATAACCACGTTACGAATATGTAACTTCGCAAAAAGTTGTATTCTTTTTTAATTGACACCAGATCTCATACAAGTTTTTGAGGATGCTTTTACCTTTTCCTACTTGTATCCTTATCGAAGCTTTTCAATAACGGAAATTCATATCTTTATGGCACCAACTTATAATCTAAAGACTTGACCTTTGTTGGAAGATTTTCATCATTACGTAATTGCTTCTTTTTCAAAGGAACTTTTCATCGTCAAAGAGCTAAAGGATTTTTTTCCTCGACTTTTTCTCAATAACGAAATAGATTTAGGTTACAAAGTATGCCTTACATTTGTTAATTTAATTTTCGACTCTTTTGTTCTTCTTATATAGTGATTAAAAAGTATTTAAATGGAGATAACAATTTAATCCGGATTACGTATCAAAGTTCGCTTTAAAAATATTTAATAAGAAAATTTTTGAACAATCGGCTTTAAAATTGAAAGTTTTTTAATAGACGGAACGACGTTAACTTGAAAAATAACTCATTAGTCATTTCAATAAAAGCCAGGCAGACAGAGGTTTCTACCTTGACGATATTTTAAATATACGTAAATCCGCTTATAAAAAATCTTTTTGAATAAGAAAAAGAAAATACAAACCGAATATCAACCTTATACCGGGGTTGTTGTGATAATAATAAAGGAATGAAAAAAGATCTTAAAGTCGTTACATTGTGGCTTCTCAAACTTTCATCGGAATCATTTAATGGAATATAAATCAGTGGAATGAAATTTTTTTCAAAAAATAAAATCGTTTATCGGATAGCGTTGCTTTTACAATCGAAATTCGAAAAAGAAGTATTTTGCAAAATCGATATTGATAGAGCAAAAAAAAAATGACGTAAGTATCTGAGAGTTCATTTTTGTACTTTTTTTCGAATTGTAAAAATGAGTAGGTAGGTAAGTAAGTATTTTTATAATTTTTGAATTATCATTGGGACCTACTTAGTCGTAATTCTTCAAAAAGGTATGGTTATGAATGAAATGATTATTAAGAAAATTAACATTTGAAACATTCTACACGTTACGTCATTCATACAATAACGTTATTGAAAATTCACGTTCAATTACTTTAATTCTTATTATGATAGAAAATACCTACGAACAAAACTATAAAACATTCTAATTGACAATTGAATGCTGGGTAGTTGTTTTTTTTTTTTTACTTTTTGCTATAAGTATTGGATAGTAACCCTTCTAGGTTTCTACCACCCTAAGTACTTAATTGAAATCACGATTTTGGTCATTTTTTTGAAAATGTGATTACTTTTGTGTGTTAATGGTTGCCTATCATCAACAAAAAATTTATCAAAATTGGCAAAATCATCATTTTAAACACCTAGGATGAGTGGATAAAATTTTTACAAAAAATTTGTGGCATTTACTTTTTGTCTATCTTCATTTTTGAAGGGGCTATATAATTAAGAATTCCTGTAGCCCCTTAAAAATGAAGATAGGCAAGAAATGTGCATCACAAATGTTTTGAAAAATTTTATCCTACTACCTTACGTACTTGAAATAGTGATTTTGGTAAAATTTTTGTTGATTGTAGGCAACCATCAACACACAAAAGTATATTGAAATGCATTTTCAAAAAAATGGCCAAAATAATGATTTTAAGTACCTAGGGTGGTAGAAAATTCTGTTTACAAAACAATTTGTGATAACCACTTCTTGCCTATCTTCAATTTTGAAGGCGCTATAAAAATTCTTAATTGTATAGCCCCTTCAAAATTGAATATAGACAAAAAGTGTACATCACAAATTGTTTTTCAAAAAAATTTTCTACCACTCTAAGTACTTAAAGTAATGGTTTGGTAAATTTTTATTGAATGTAGGCAACCACCAACACACAAAAATATATTGAATTGCATTTTAAAAAAATGGCCAAAATAATTATTCTAAGTACCTAGGCTGGTAGAAAATTTTGCTTGCAAAACAATTTGTGGTATACACTTCTTGCCTATCTTCATTTTTTAAGGAGCCACAGTAATTCTTAATTATATAGCTTTTTCAAAAACGAAGATAGGCAAAAAGTGTACATTACAAATTGTTTTTTAAAAAAATTCCTACCGATCTAAGTACTTGAAATAGTGATTTTGGTAAATTTTTTATTGATGGTAGGCAACCATCAACGCACAAAAGTATATTGAATTGCATTTTCAAAAAATTGCTAAAAGCATAATTTCAAGTACTTAGGGTACTAGGAAAAAATATTTATAAAAAAGTTGTAGCATACACCTCTCGTCTACCTTCATTTTTGAATAAGAGTTGCTGTAGCCCCTTCAAAACTGAAGGTAGGCGAAAAGTGTATACTAGAATTGTTTTCCAAAATTTATTCCTATTGCTATAGGTATATCTACTTAGAATTATGATTTTTTTGAAAATGTAATTCAATATTTTTTCGTGCATTGATGATTGCCTAACAACAGAAAGAGGATGTGAAAACTGAAACTGATTGAAACCAGATATACGAGTCTCCCTGCAGACTAGGCTACATGTTGGTACTAACACCTTCTCCGAATTCCAATCTACCATTGGCGAGTTAACATTTATGGTGAGGTGTAGATAACTCCGCTGAAAATATAGATAGGTAATTTTTTTTGAAATCTGTTTGTAGAACTTTTCAAGTTTTACAAAATGAATTACATGCATGCTTTGTCTAACTCGAAAACTGAAGGAGCTACACTATGATTAGAAAATTTGTAGGTTTCATATCTCCTTCAATTTTCAAGTTATGCAAAATTTTATGAAAATCATTTTTGTTGAACTTTGTATGTTCTACAAAATGAGCTAATAATTTTTAGCATAGCTCTAAAATTGAAGGAGCTACAACCATTAAAATATAAAAAAATTGCATTATTTTCTCAAAATTCAATTTTTTCTGTTCAAAAATTTTTGAAAATGGTCTCTTGTGCTTCAATTTTGGAATTAGACAAAAAATTATTAGCTCATTTTGTAGAATTCAAAAAGCTCCACAAAAAATGACTCTTACAAAATTTTGCATATTTAAAATTGATGGAGTTATGAGGCATACAAATTCAATTTTAGAGCTAGGTAAAGCATGAATGTAACTCATTTTTTAGAGCTTGAAAAGTTCTACAAGAAAGTTCCAATGTTTTACCTGACTTGAAAATTGAAGGAGCTATAATGATTTGAAAAATTGTAGGCTTTATAACTCCTTCAATTTTCAAGTTGGACAAAATTTTGTATGATCTATTTTTTGTTGAACGTTTTGAGCTCTACAAAATGAGCTAATAATATTTGGCTCAACTTCAAAATTAAAAACATGGAGACCATATTTTTAAAAAATTTGCTAAGAAAAAATGAAATTTTAAGAAACTAATGCCACTTTTCATCTTTTAAATGATTGTAGCTCCTTGAATTTTGGAGCTAGGCAAAATATTATTAGTTCATTTTGTAGAGCTTAAAGAGCTCAATAAAAAATAACTCACAAAATTTTGTCTAACCTGAAAATTGAAGGAGTTGTAAAGCTTACAAATTTTCAAATCGTTGTAGCTCCTTCAAATATCAAGTTAGGCAAATCATAAATATAACTCATTTTGTAGAGCTTAAAAAGTTCTATAAGTAAGTTTCGAAAAAAATTATCTACGTTTATTTTCAGCGGAGATATGACTTATAACATTCTGAAAAAATGTATCATGACTACTGCATAACATTGCCCCTTCAAATCATGGGGTTGGCAAACATGCATACACCTATGTAATTTGGGTAGCTGCATCTTTGGTTATATAATTTGTACTCTTAAAGTACCTAATTACCTATTAACTATATTGAAATTTGGAATCAAACCAATTATTATAAGAATAAAAGAACCTAACTACATTCGTACATTGAATTTAACCTCGAGAAATATTATCCAATAACGAGTTCAATCTCGCTCGAAATATACCACTTAATATGCTGCAGAAGATAACCTACACACATTAGAACACTTACTCCGTACACTAAATATGTCAAACGATAACTCACCGTAGGTAGCTTTGAGAAACCCTAAATTACGTGAACTTAATTGGGCGATGGGATGAGCGGGTGGCAAATTCGCCGAGGTAGAAGAAGAAAGCAGAGAATTCCTCTACTTTAATGGAGTATTTAAGCCCTTTTTTCGCTTTTAAAAATATGATCTGCCATGAAAAATAGAGTCACGCTTCTAATTATAAAAAGAACGCGCTTTAAGGTTCTTTTGTGATGGAAAATACGAAGAAAAATATTAACAAGAGATTTACAAAGTTGAGCTTTAAAATGTGAACCAGAAAATCTCGGGGATCAATTATGAAAAAGAAAAGTTGCGAAAAAATAAAGATACAATGAGAGAGGTCAGGATTACGATATTTTTCATAAAATCGTTGCGAGCTTTTGACGTTAAATTTTTAATTGTTAATTTATGTATTTTAGATTGGCGTAGAGAAAAAAAGCACACCGCGTAGTACTTGGCGTCTCTACGTTATGGAAGAAGGAAAAAATGATAATGATGTCGAGAAGAAAAACAGCAGAAAAAAGGACTGCTATAAGAAGGATTAGATATTGATGATCGTATAGCGAGGGAAAAATATGCAAAAATATTAAGAGCAGAAATTAAGTGCGGGATTAAGTAGAATCGTAAAAAAAAGAACGGGTCCTGTTCATTTTCTTTAGTCAGGCTTTGAAGCGGTCCTACTCGACTTCATTTTGAAAAATGTCTCCACTTCGTTTATTTTCTTAATGCTGGTGTAATTACGAAAGCGCCAGAAAAATGTTGATCCAAGCACGTAAACAAAGAATAACTTGTTAAGATTTCCATCAATTTACACGGTCACGATCTTCTTAATTTAAAAAAAAAAGTGCGGAGAAAATGAAAAATATAAATCTTGAGGGATTAGAAAAAAAATGTAACCGTTTTTCTTTCGTTAGAACCGATTAAGACTTAAATTCGACGTATAAAATAACCCCCATATTCTTATTACGCTGTTTCATTTTTATTTTTATGATTATTTTCGATTTTTTATATTTTTTTTGTGACTTATAGGTACCTACTTTACTAGAGTCTCAGAGACAGGCACTAGTAATAAGTAGGTATGTTTTTATTTATCAACCTATCTGAACACACCGATTTCGTTTTTATTTTTCTCAAATTACTTGCTCAACCACAGCTACAATACCTACTACATACAAATATTCCTGAGGTACTTTACTTACCTACTCTGAACTTGAAGTTTGAATTAAATAAATACTTTACAGGTAGGTACCTACTTTTTAATTTTCATTCAAATTAAAAGACAAAGATTGCCAGATAAACTGAATAATTACCATTTTTCAAAAACTTCCACCTCGTAATCTACCTAGATTTTTTTAAAGATCTTCGTTTTCCAAGAGTACACCTCCCCCCCTCCCCTTCACAAAAAAATCCTATCTCTGTACCTAAAGTCCCAATTGAAAAAATTTTCAAGTAAAAATTATACATCAAATCTCTGTGAATATTTTTGGTTCTAAGAGAAATTTTGATCTGAGCCCAAATTTCTCCCTAATTTTGCAAGTTATCATTCCAAATTATTGTAAAATTAAATTTTTCACTGTATTCTGGGAATCGTCTGTCAATACGCGAGATAGCGATACAGCAGGGTACCACTAAAAAAACTTCAGATGAATATGTTGCCTACCTCGAATAATTAGGGACAAAATTCTTTTCAAAGAAACTGCAATTTAAAACCAATTTTCAATCATGGGAATGGGTAGTACTTTAAAAACTGAATCATTTTTCATATCATGCTTTTTTGCCTGATTTCAAAATTGAAGGGGCTATAAAAACAATTGGAAATAAAAGAATTATTAAAAAATTTAATTACGAGAGCGAATAGTGGGTAATGGGTATAGGTATGTATACCTACATTAAAAAATGAACAAATTTTGTTATGTTCATTTCTTGCCTAAAATCAAAATTGAAGGGACTAAGCATTGTAAAAATTTTGAATTTTTACTTCACTTCGAGTGTTACAGCCCTTTAAATTTTCATTTGAGGCAAAAAAAATGGATGCAGGGTGTTCCAGTAGCAGTGTACCGCCTTCAAACCAAAGATGCAGCTACCCAAACTACATAGGTGTATGCATGTTTGTCGACCGCGACCTCAGGATTTGAAGGGGAAAGTTATGCATTACTCCTGGTGGATGTTTCAAAACGTCGTAACTCCACTAATAATACCGATAAACAAATTTTTTTGGAACTTTCTTGCAGAACTTTTCTGGCTCTACAAAATGAGTTATATTCATGTTTTGCCTAATTCTAAAATTGAAGGAGCTGCAATGATTTGAAAATTTGTAGGCTTCATAACTCTTTCAATTTTCAAGTTAAGCAAAATTTTATTACAGTCATTTTTCGTTGAGCTTTTTGAGCCTTAGCAAATGAGCTAAAAAAATTTGATTTACTCAAAAATTTAAAATGAGACACCATTTTGAAAAATTTTTGTAAAGAAAAAATTTAATTTTGAGAAAATGGTCAGTTTTCATATTTTTAATGATTATAGCTCTTTCAAATTTAGAACCCAAAAATTTCAATAAAAAATTACTTACAAAATTTTTCATAACTTCAAAATTGAAGGAGTTATGAAGCCTACTAATTTTCAAATCATTGTATCTCCTTCAATTTTAGAATTAGGCAAAACATGAATATATGTAATTCATTTTGTGGAGATTGAAAAGTTCTGCAAGAAAGTTACCCAAACTAGTGCATAGATTTGTCCCTTCAAATCCTGTGGTCAGCAAGCATGTATGCACCTTTTTGTACGTTGAGTGTCTACATCTCTGGTTTAAAGGCGGTACACTGCTATCGGAACACCCTGTACAACAAAAATTGTTTTTTTTTAAATGCCAGTCATTCTAGTAATTGACTTTTTTTAAACGATTTTTTTATTTAAAATTATTTTTGTAGCCCCTTCAATTTAGAAGTTCGGCAAAAATCATAGTATGAAAAATTGTTCAATTTTCAAAGTACAACCCATTCCCATGATTGAAAATAGGGTTTAATTCGATTTTTTTTGAAAAAAAATTTGTCCCTCAAATATTCAAGGTAGGCAACATGTTCATATGAGGTTTTTTTTAGTGGTACCTTGTTGTATCCAAATCTCGCGATAAGCAGACGATTTCCAGAACACCCTGTATATAATTTTTGTTTGAAAATTTTTTCAATTGAAGGGATAGGGATGTTTTTTTAAAAAAGTGACGGGCCAATGGAAGAGAGAGTGTGATTTTTGGTACCTATACGTGTTCCCTTTGTGATTCTAAACAACTTTTGGTAATCGAAGAAGGATTTGATTTCACATAATTTTGACGTAAAACATGAAAAATTGAATTTTACAGTGATTTTGGAATGATAATTTGCAAAATTGGCAAGAGGGGATGGGTCAGGTCGAATTTTTTCGCATTACCAAAAATATTCCCAGAGGTTTGGTGTATAATTTTTGTTTGAAAATTTTTTCAATATAGGAGTCAAAAATACTGGATTATGGAAGTTTTTTGGAAACAATGCGGACTTTTGGAAAAGGAGGGTATGACTTTTGGTAGATTCCAACTTTCCAAACAACTTTTGTTATTTTGAAAACGTTTCAACTTTGCGTAAATTTTGGCAAAAAACACAAAAAATTGGTTTTTTATTGATAATTCTCAAAATTGGTGGGGAGGGAAGGGTCGGATCGAAAATTTTACAAGGAACAAAAATATTTACAAAGTTATAATGAACAATTTTTGATTGAAACTTTTTTCAATGGAAGCCAATGTCATAGAGATTTTTAAAAAATGGTGGGAGTGGACCATCGGAAGAGGGGTGTGATTTTTGATGTACTTGTTCGGTGTTCCTTTTATGATTCTGAACAACTTTTGTTAATTGAAAAAGAATTTTATTTTACATAATTTTGGCATAAAACATAAAAAATAGAATTTTGTAGTCATTTTGGAACGATATTTGCAAAATTGGCGCGGAGGGAGGGGTCAGATCGAAATTTTTCATATTACCAAAAATATTCACAAGAATACGGTGTATAATTTTTATTTGGAAAATTTTTCAATTTCAGTCTTAGGTACAGAAATAGGAAGATTTCTTGAAAAGGGAGGTGAACCTTCGGATATCGAGGGGCTTTAAAAATTGAACCCCAGCTCAATTTTAAACAAAATGCATCCTAGATTACGAATCGATCATAAAATCGCTTGAAACCTTTCGAGTTTCTATCGAACTGAGACTGACGACTTTTTCTTCTATTTGCGACTATACTAATACCTACATGAAAATTTTATCTAGCTACATACCTGTACCTGATCAAGCCAAATTAGCCAATTTAGCAAGTATTTGTAGAATTCGTGAAAAATCGGACTTTTGCCAAGTTGTTTCCGTGGTGTAGTGGTTATCACATCCGCCTAACACGCGGAAGGTCCCCGGTTCGATCCCGGGCGGAAACAATAAAATTTTATTTTTTTTCAATGAAATCAGAACCCGAAAGCAATTTAGTTAGATCTATGAAAGCGAATAAAAAAATAATTACGTACCTACATTATATTTTGCTAATGAAAAAAATGGAAAATAATTTTGCATTTGATAAAGGCACCTAAAAATGTCCACTCTGAATAGTTGTTTCCGTGGTGTAGTGGTTATCACATCCGCCTAACACGCGGAAGGTCCCCGGTTCGATCCCGGGCGGAAACACGAAATTTTTTTCAACTTTTTTATTCCACGAAACACTCGAGAATTCTCTTCAGAGTCTAATGTGTTTCAAATTTTACTTTTATTATCAAAACAACGTTAAAATTTCTCAATAAAAAGAAAAAACAATGGAAAACTGTAACATAATGGTAATTTTATTCAATAACACTCGAATCGATTAAATAAAACATCCTTAAGCTCGATATATTGAAATGAGTGAGCTCACACATGGGAGATTGTTTCCAATTCGTAAATATTTTTCTCACGCAATGCATAAAATCGAGTTGGTAAAACGGTTAATAAATTTCCCAATGGTTAAATTATCTCACAAATCATCTATTACGGTTATTGCTTGTGAAATATAATGCTGTTACGAATTATACAAGAATCTTATCTGCAACTCTTTTTAAACGATTCTTTAATATTCATTTCACGCTTTTAAGACTCAAAGTTGGGATAAAACATAATGTTATATTATGCCTTTAGAAAAATATAACGATTTCTATTTCACGTTACCTGTACTATGTCTCGTTTCTTTAGGTATTAATAAATTCTCAATAAAGCGTCACGTACCTATAGATTTGCAAAATTATTCATTTGACAGTTATGATTCTGCAGAAAGTAATGTTCTTCGAGTACTTTATTTTGTAACAATCTCAGCTATAAAAATTTAAATCAATAGTTTTCAGTAATACTCTTCTTTAAACTACACACCTAAATGATATCATGACAGTAACATGCTTTTTTTTGGTGAAAAAATATGTCAAATCAACGTTTGATATTTTTCTACTATTGTCATTTCATCTGCTGTAAAATACGAAACAAAACGATTAACAATACAATTGATTTGTGATATTTTATTATAACACACAGTTCACAACATTCCAAAATATAGGAAACAGACCAACAACCAGACTGCATGAAAGGGCATTTAAAACAAACTTATTATAAAACTAAAACAGCTTCATAGAAAAACGATCTACATCGGTACGCAATATAAAGCGACCAAAAAACTAAGAAATCTCAATTAAAATTATTTTTTTTGTTCTGCCTGCAATCGTTTCATGAAATCTTCGTCTTGCATCGACATTTGCGTAAGTTTTTTACCGATTTGTTCGTGTATTTCTAAATACTTAGCTACACAACGATCCAAACAAACCGATTCACCTTTACCTAGTTCGGATTCTTTATACTTAGGAGGTATGCATTTTTTATGACATGCAGATGTCATACGGTTATACATATCGGCCATCATTTCGATCTCAAGATCTTGAACGAGTTGCATTTTAGAAGCGTCCATTATTAAAATTTAATTATTGATTTACTGCAACTTTCTTCTTATTCTCCAATTCTAGGTAAAACTTTTTTTTAGCTTCGTCTGTATAATGTGGATATGTTTCTACGTAATCGTGACTTTCGTTTATTGTTTTATAAATTCGTTCGCGAGCTGCTAATGCATCATCTCTGTTGTAATACACTTTGAAACGAGCTCCTACAAATGCTAATGCGCCGCCGACGATTACAAGTCCATATCCAAGAAAAGTTTTTTCAACAACACCTAAAACCATTGGGTCTGAAATCAGAACATAATTTATCGGTAACGAGTAATATGGAAGGTGTAAAGGTACAGCTTATAAATCTAGTATTTGGTACCTTTCGCTGTTAGTGAAGAAGCATTAGATTTATTTTCAGCTGAAACATCAGAAGAACAGGAAATGAAGTAATACAATAGTCAACTGTACCTCTTTCTACGATACTGCGATCACAGAAAAGTTCGTCGAAGAACAAGCTACTAGTGATATGTGATAAGCTTTTTAAATTTTCACAAAACTGATGCTGACATTTTTAAAATGATGAAATAAGTACAACTTTTCCAGCACTTCAAGAACTTTTAGAAAAAAATTTAAATCGCAAAAACACACAACTTTTTTGGATTTTTGAATAAAGCGGCCTGGCCTGAATTACATGATTAGTAATAATTTAAAAATATAGAGAGAGCTACAATCAAACCTACCTAATAGTAGACAATAGGTAAAAGTTAGTTTGTATTTCTCTCGTTTGAAGCGCTATAAGCAATTATGCTGCATTGCATTGTGAATAAAGCAAGCCAACAAAATTTATTTATTTACTTTTTTCGTCAAATTTTACGAATTTCTAAAAAATCTACGAAAAAATGAACGAAAAATCATAATAATTCAATTAAATTAAGGTTTAGTCTCTTCAAGTAAGTACTTACATTCATATTCATCTTTTATACGTCAATTCTATTCAACTTTTCATTTATTCGCAGGTAGTAAACATGGACAAAACACATCTCAATAACCCAGAAAAGCTAAGAATATGTCGATATTACTATTACCTAGGATTTCTCGGGTTACCCGTTCTATGGGCCATAAACTACTTATGGTTCAAAGAAGAAGCCAACTTCAAACCCGAATTTGCTGAACAGAAAGAAATCCAGACGCTTCGGAGAAGATCTGGCATAGGTGCAGTTATTTGGCTGATAGCTATCGTTTTCTGGGTAATTCAATTTCAGATTAATCGCTCCAAATGGGGAGAATTCGGTGAAAGCATTTCATTTATTATTCCTACCGGGTCCCTTTAATTCCAAAGGTAATTTATTCGTATACCAATTTTATTATATTGTATTTCTGCGTACTAATTGAAACATTCTTCAGTGATGTGTCAAGAGCTAGTCTCTATTGAAGGATCGTATTTTATTATCTGTTTCGTTGTATATTTTGTGATGAATTTTAACCATAATGTGTTTGGATTTGCAATCAAGGACTAACAAGTGATGCAATTTGAATTTCTAATGATATTGAGATAATATTGGAATATTTAGTTACTATTCGTCTTTATTTGATATTTTTAAATACATATTTTCATTTTTTTTCTATAAACTTGTATTTTTATTCTGTCGTAGTGTATTTCCTTGGTAGTCAATATCAGCTTATTTCTGATCTTATTGAAAGAAAGACAAATTTTGAATAGCGTTGTTCTAAAGTACGTATACTAAATTCCTAGGATCGTATTTTACCTACACAGTAGGTATTCCATTTACTTTTTGATTTTGTTTCAACAATAAAAATGATTCATCTCATTTATAAATTAATAGGTTTACAAAATTTAATTGAAAATGATAAAAATGTCTCATTACGTAAACACATAAGTTATGTTGTCTTAGACACTTTGTAACAATCTAGTAAGAACATGAAAAGTACATAATCCATTTCGAAACATCCTTCGAAAGATGTTCTCTACAATAGTGTGCACTGATAAAGCTTAAAAACCAGTTGAAGCTTTGTTGCAAACTTCTACTTCTAGCGATGAAATAATTCTTCTCATTTTCCTTTCTTTTCTTAAATCAGGTACCGACTAGACGTACATTTGTGTAAATTCGTTGTTACCATGATGCAAGTCTTTGCCATTAAAGAAGTCACTCGGTTGTTTTTATCATATTCGTGAACAAACTGGATTTTTTGTAGCATATATTCGGTACTTTGACCGAGTGCGAGTATCGTTTGTTAGTTGTTGTAGAGTTCCTTTCGGTAAATGAGAGTTGTTATTTTTATTAAAAATGAATAAAATTTTCGGTTTATTTGTTATCCTTGGAGTACTTGGAGATTTAGTATTTTGCAAGAAAATTAATTATCCATTACCGTATACAAAACAATATGAAGGTAAGTCGATTAAATATAATACTAGTTCACCCATTATCGTATTTAATTTGAAAAATGTATGGTCATTTTTTCCAATTCAGTTTCATTAGATTGATTGTGATAGTTGGTTGGATAAAAAGTTTCAAAAACATATTTTAGATTTGCTTTCTGCTTGAAATAAATTGAGAAAATAATGATAAAATTAAATAATAAAGAAAACGCTACAAAACCATTCCTCGATTTTGAATTTGTTCTCGAGTACCTAATTGATTAAAGTAGGTAATTACATTTTTCAAATTTGTTTCAATTACGCCAATTTCACGTGTTTGATGTTTTCAAAGGACTGACTGATGAAATGTTATGACTAATTTATAATTTAACTGAAAATGGTAGTAGGTAAATCTAGTTAGGAATTTTCTTGTAAATTTGTAATAATGAAATATAAGAATGCTAAAGCGTAAACTGACAGCGTTGATATAATTTTGTTCATTGAAAACTTACATTTCGCAACTTCAGCTTTACTTTGTGATTATATTACGATGTTATGAAATTATAAAGCTCGAGTTAATTGAGAAGTAACGACTTCTGATTTTTAATCATAAATTGTAATTTACAAAGGAAATTTAGTTAGTTGGAGTTTCAATTAAAATAATTCAAATTCTTTTGAAATTATTCCTTTTTACGTACCACTGAAATATACCGAGTTTGTACCTTCGGGTTAGCTGATAATTAATTTTTTACGAATATTTTCATCGCATCAAGAAATCATACATTCAATTTGCTGAGTTTTATTCAAAATTTCATTTATAAATTTTCGTTTGTTCTTAGATTACAGTGGAAGAATATTCGACTTTGGCAGTTTATTCAGCAACGTGGTTCCGAATGAAGCTCCAAGCGAAATACGAAATGCTACTTTGACCACATCATCAACAACGCCATCAACAACTCCGGTAGTGGTACCCAAGCCAACGACTGAAACCGTGATATTCTATCCTATTTATCAAGAACCAATTTACGATCCGAATTATTATCAGATAATTCCACCGTATCCTATTTTCTACAACGCCCCTCTAGATCCATTGCAATTACAATTCGACAACTTTGCACCTTATTACCCCGTTGTAGACAATATTCCTTCGATTTATCCAGATGGAATACAGCCCGTACCATACTTCTATCCAGGTCTGATTGACGGTACTCTTGACGAAATCATATTGCCACCGAATTCTGTAAACGCAAAGCCTACGAATGTAAAACCTGCTGTACCAAGTTCGCCTTCTCAAAGCGAAAATCTGATTGCTGGTGAAGGTAAAAATGAGGTTCAAGAAACGTCGAATAAAGAAGCCGAAAAATTACTCTACGAATTTTATGCCAAACACTTGTCAAAAATCAAAGCTCAAGAAAGTACCGAATCGTCTACCAAAACCCATAACGAAACTACAAGCGAATACAAAATTATTTTCGAACCATGGATTACTGCAGTTCCTGAAGAGTCAACTTATCCTGTTAGCAATCGTACACCTTCGATTGTAGAAAAAATTACCGATGCATTGAAACAAAATATGACTAATAAACTCGACTCTAGTACCCATGTCGTTGAAGAAATTAAAGAAGACGTAGTAACTGATAAAACATCACTCGGCAACGAATCAGTTTCCAATTCTACGATCCAACCAGAAGCCATCGAAACTACGCAAAGTTACATCGAAGTAAATCAGTCCGGTACTGAGACAGCTTCGCAGAATGAAATAGATGATTCGAGAAAATGGGATTTCAATACAGAAGGAGAATTCACTACCGACACGACGACTGATAAATCGTCACCCATTTCTGCGAAAGATTTGATTAAATGGTTGGGAAAGAATCAAACGTCGACCAATTCCAAATTGAACGATAGTATTACAGGTGAATCTACAACAAGTAACGTGAAAACTCGTAGATTTTACGTCGACAGCAATGGAAACGAATGCATGGAGGAAGTAATCATATTCAAAGGCAAACAATACAATTTGTTTACTTGCGAAGAGAAAAGTTACAATGGAAAAAAAGAACTCGGAAAGAAACCCGCTGACCAATCGGATGTGACATATTTTACCGAAGAATTGCAGACGCAGTCAACTGCACAGACCACCACTGAATTAGCACCTCAACATTTGGTGACCAAGGAAGATCTTCCTGAAACTTACGATTAGTAGAATAAATTATTCGCGTAGTTGGAATAAAATTGAAAGTCTACGCGATAAGATACCTATCTGATGAAGGAGTTTATTGTTTAATTTTTGACATGTCTCATTATTTATATTGTAGGTTAATTTATTAGTTATTGAATTGTGTGAAATGTTTTTAGTGGTGGTTTGGAAGAAATTCAGACTGATAACGATTTGAGATTTATTATTATCTATTATTATTTATTTTTAGTTATCTAATTTATTCTTATCACGATTCCTCTTTTTTGGAAATAGAACCAGTTCTATTTTTAATGCCTCGATTAGTATTAGGTAATTTTTTTCAGAATTTAGATTGGCAATCTTCGCAATTTACTTATTAATTTTTTTACTATTTATTTATTTTGAATTTCTCATATCGAGTTCTTTTTTCTCTTTAAACTTAATTTATTCGCGAATGCTTAATTTATTATGCGTGACTTTATTTATAAATAATTTATCTAAGTTATTATGAGCATTTTCAGACTTTATCGTTGAAAGCTCAGTACATTTTAAGGACGAATAAAAAACTTGTACTACAATAGTATGTTTCGTATTTTATAGTTCATTTTCAATTCAACGAAAAAATATCGATTTTTATCACTGATAGTAAATTTTGAAAACTTTTGATTTTATACCGAGAAGTTAAAGCTTTTATAGTCGATTTCAGCTGAGTAATAAATAAAATGACTCGAATGTTGAACATTTCCAACTTGGCATAAATTATGTAGGTAACAGTAAACGAAAGGAATTCTCAAAAGACGTTTTGTAAATATGTACATCTTTCATTGCTTCGATCACTGCAGCAACTTTTTGTCAAGTACTACGTTATCTCGAAATAAGGTTTTTGAAATACACTACACTTACTACACGAGGTATGTGCACAGAAAACGAAAAACTTTTAAGCACGTTTTGAACTCTCGTATAGAAAGTATGCTGTATAAAATCGCGTACATTTTTCATAGAATACAGGACAAAATGTTAAATTGGAAATTTCGTTTTGCTTCGACACCGCGCTTATTTCAATTAGGTAAGTGGATTACGAGTCAATTAAGAACCTTTTCATCTTTACTGTCCAACTGATATAGGGCTCTTGATTAAACTTCAGTTGCAGGAATTTCCTAAATTGATGCAGGACTGTGATTGTTATTTTGAAACGAATGTGGTCAATTTTGACATCGAGTCAAGTGGATAATTATTGTATACATATGTACCTACCTACCTATGTACTTACTAGATTGAAATTATTTCAATGAAAAAAAAAAAAAAAACCTAAATTATACCTACACGATACTCGAGTATTTTATTTTGTGGCTAAGGTATAAATAAAAAGTATACCTAGGGAATGTTTACTTGGGGATTTTGTATAAATTTTATTTACTCAAAGAATTCAAGTTAAAGACTATTCATCCGGAAAGGAATTTCGATTGAATCCAAGTTTTTTTTTTCAAGGATTATAGCCCATTCTACCTACACGCACATCACACATATGAATTCATCGAGTATATTCGACTGTTGAAAAACATCATCGTTTTTCTAAAATCCTAAAGCAATGTTAATTAAATGCTTTACCATACTTCCGTCGAATTTCTGCTTCACTTGGTGTAAAATTTACATTCAACCCTTTGTCCAAAACAAACTTCAATGCACGATATTGATACAGATTAGTAAACGCGTAGTTCATTAACATCCAACGACTTAATATATTCGAGCTTAAGCTAAATTCAAAGTAGCTGGAATTCAAATTCGTGAAATCTGGATTCTGGAATTAAATCCACTTGACTAAACAGTTCTTCACGAATGGGCTTTTTACATATTTTTCTTAGCTGTAGTGTATGGTAAGATACGATTACGAATTTAGTTTCTGTATATCTTCGCAGAGGTGGAACTTATCAAAAGGATTCCAAAACTGACAATTTAATAAAAAAAAAGTAAAAATAAAGTTGAAGTGCTGTGGTAAGTATATTCGTAAAATTCGGTACATAATTAATTAAAATTTCGGGAAACGATTAGGTATCATTTTTCTGCAACATTACACATCTTTAATTTACAATTAAATGGGTGTCTATAGGTACCTACTTGTTAGATTGTTTTTTTTTTTCAAGCCATTCAAGTATTTATTTCTTAGCTTTAAAAATTACCATCTAATGAAGCAAGGACGTAGAGAAAAAAATCATTTTGAATATCAATTTCAGAAATTTTGTTTCAAAAATTTCTGAAAAACCAACTTTTTTGACAAAAAATTGTTTTTAAAATAAAATTGAACAATATTGTTTTTGAATAGATAAAATGCGAAAAAATTACTTATGCACAAAATAATGAAAAAATGAAATTGAAAAAGTCCTCAAACCTCACCCCTCGGGAACTCCACCAATGGTGGGCTCAAAATGACTCTCGTTTTTCGCTTATAGCTCTCTAAATACCCTCTCTCAATTTTCAAAAAACCTCTCTATTTCTGTACCTAAGGTCTCAATTGAAAAATTCTTCAAACAAAAGTTGTAGATTGAGATCTTGGAAATAATTTAGGTTATTACAAAAAATTCGATTGCACCCTTCCTACCTCTTCAATTCCGCATGATACATAATTTTCGTGAATATTATTCAAAATTGAAGAGATGGGAAGGGTGCAATCAAAATTTTTTAATAACCAAAATTATTCCCAGGATCGTAATTTACAACTTTTGTTTGAAATTTTTTCTAATTGAGACGTTAGATGCAGAAATAGAGAATATTTTTGAAAATTGAGAGGGAGTGGACTCTAGGTGAAAGAGAGACTTGAAAAATGAAACTACGTTTATTTAAAATTTAAAAATATGTCTGCGTCTAAACCACTAGCATATAATAAAAATGGTGAGGAGGCGGGGGGGGGGGGGGGAAAAACCGGGGGGGAAAAAAAAAAAGGGAAAAGGGAAAAAAAAAA
>FIZU01000023.1:0-10716 GCA_900064475.1 Pseudococcus longispinus
TTTCATGACTTTTTTCATGACCTTTTTTAAATGAAATTTTCTAGCCTTGGACACAGAAATGGCACCCCCTCCATTAAAAATAATTTTTTACAGAATTGAAAAAATAACGTGTCTACCAGATTTTGAAAACTGAAATTCGCGACTTTTTCCCAGATATTTTTCTTCTGTAATTTAATTCAAATCTATGATTATGACATGATACTCAGTGGTAGTAGCGTAGTCAGACATTGGAGGGGCAAAAAAAAGTGATTTTGCTTGAAATGTTTGAAAATATACATTACTTCGTTAGAAAAAGAAAATACATTCAGCCTGAGCGAAGCGAGGGCGAAAATTTTTGCAAAAAAATCATCCAAAAGGAGAATTTTCATCATTTTTTTATGCAGCAAAACAGTTTTGAAGAAATAAGAGACAAATTTCGCAACTTTTATGATTTTTTTGGGCAAATTTGCGACTTTCGCGACCGGTAGACACCTTGAATAATGGAAAAAATTTTAATATTTAAAAGAAATTTTTTTAGAAATTTAGTTTTTTGGAAGTCAATTTCAAGCTGAAATCGTGACTTTCCAGTTGAAATCATGACTTTTTCACGACTTTCATGACCCACACCTTCCAAAATGATGACTTTTCATGACTTCATGACCGGTTAGACACCCTGTAAAACCATATTTAGAAGTAGGTAATAAGTAGGTAATTTTATCAAATATTTTCACCGTCAAATTACTCAATTGTTATTTCGTTAATTGAAGATGAACAACAAAAATTTTCAGTCTTCTAAAATCACGCCCAAAAAAGTCAGCTCGAAAATTTAAGAAACAGAATAGTAGGACCTGTTCAAGATTAGCTGCTGATAGTATATTTTAAACGTGTTTATTTTACAGAGGATGGTTATTCACTTTTTATTTGTCTGGTAACACAAAAGTGAAGTAATGTTTTTTCTTTAACCTATTTTTCTAATCAAAAACCCCACGAACGAATATTTTTTCTTTTCCATATTAAGTAGCACACCTCCGTAACGGTTCAGATATTTCGATAACCTATTTTTTGGACAAGAAAAGTAAATAAAATGTTTAATATGCTGGAACAAATCCCCCTTCGGCCTTCGGGATTACGTAGGCAAAAAAAAAACGATATCTGCAAACGCATCATTTTGAAAAATTTTGGCAATCGAGACACCTGCACCAAAACTTTGATAGTGGAAAGTGGAAACCAGTAGAACTGTCCAGCTATTCACCTATGGAGTATGTATTTGTATGATTAGTAAACACAACGTGCATTATATCTTTATCGGTTATTTACTTCGTTTCTAAATTTTTATCGCCACTATACCTGCAAAATTCAACAGTAGATATGCTGAAAAGGAAATCCATAAGTAAGTATTTTTATGGTTGTTGGAAAATCATTTTTTTTCAGACGACAGACACTATCTTATTTGACTCGTAACATGAATGAACGACTTATTAAAAGGTACACTTTCTTAGTTTGCTGATCATCGTTTAAATATGAATTTCAAAATAAGTGTGTTAATTTTTTCGTTTGTTTTATTTTTAAAATACTCGCATGCCGCTCAGAAAAAACATGTTGTTGTAATTGTTGCCGACGATTTGGTATGTTGATATTGATTTTTCTCAAATTAATTTATTTGTGGATATTTTTCTACCAAAGAAGGCGTAGATCCAATTTCTTGACTTGAATTTAAACCTAGATTCAAATAATTCGAAACATCTGTGTTGAAAATTTGCAACTAACTTACTGGAATTAATTGTATTATCAGCGATCAAATTTATTAATCTCCAAGTGTTTTCAATTCCAATTTTTTTTATTTAGGAACAATTTTACAATCTCCTTAATTTTATTATTTGAATTTTTTTAAATTCCATTCCATGTACTTAAATATTTTTGTACCAAAACCATTCCAATAAAAACATTTCTTTTCAAATTAAAAAAAAATTAAAAACAGCAAAAAAATGATTTTTTTCAAAAAAAAAGAGAAGAATGTGAAAACTCACCTAGAACGAAAATTTTATTTAAAAATATCGATATACTTGCAGCCCGTCAAAACCCACTTTATAATATAATTTTCCAATTTTTTCCTCAGCTCTTTAAAAAAGTTTACATTTCCAGT
Source organism: Pseudococcus longispinus (assembly GCA_900064475.1). Taxonomy (NCBI): domain Eukaryota; kingdom Metazoa; phylum Arthropoda; class Insecta; order Hemiptera; family Pseudococcidae; genus Pseudococcus; species Pseudococcus longispinus. The sequence goes on from FIZU01000023.1 coordinate 2,123, forward strand.
GCAATTTTGAAAGGGCAAGCAAAAAATAAAGCAGAGAAACCTCAATCATGTGGTTTTGATATTGATTTCTAGCTATTCCCTCTATTCAATTTTCAAAAAAAAAAAAAAAAATACAACATGCAAAATTTGAGATATAAAACTTCACTCATTTCCGAAGGGTTGGAATGATGTCAGTTTCCACGGTTCCAATCAATTTCTAACACCAAACATAGATGCTCTGGCATACAGTGGTGTCATTCTGCACAATTACTACGTGTTACCACTATGTTCGCCATCCCGATCAGCCCTGATGACTGGAGTCCATCCAATCTACTCAGGTAATTCCCTGCAAACTTCTTTCAATGTTCTACCTGAATTTTTCTCATCGACTTTATGGATTTACAGGAATGTATCACAATGTTCTTCATGCCGGCGAGCCTTATGGATTACCTTTGAATTTGAAAATATTACCTCAATATTTGAAAGATTACGGATATAAGACCAGAGCAGTTGGTAAATGGCATTTGGGGCATTACAAAAGTATCTATACACCCACCCATAGAGGTTTCGATTCACATTTTGGATACTGGACTTCGCACGAGGACTACTACTATCATAATAATCTTGAATTGGTATGAACTTTGAAGTCCATTAATACCCTTGTTAATTTTTACCTTCACTCTTTATGGTTTTTTCAAATGATCAATGTTGTTCAGTTGCCAACAAAAGGACGAGACTTCAGAATAAATATGAACACGACGTGGAATTACGATGGGCAATATGCGACCGATCTATTTACCGAGGAGTCGGTCGAAATAATTAACGCTCACGATGCTTCCGAACCATTATTCTTGTACTTGGCTCATTTGGCTTGTCACTCGGCCAATCCCAAGAAACCTCTACAAGCCCCAGCGGAAATTATTGAAAAATTCAGTTACATCAAGAACAAACAAAGGCGTATATTCGCAGGTACCTCTACCTACACTTGCTGATGCAATTACTTTGTAAAAATTTAGCAAATGATGATAAAATAATGACCTTTTCAGCTATGGTTTGGAAATTGGACGAATCAGTAGGTAAAGTGGTGCAAGCATTGGCCAGTAAGAATATGCTCAACGACACGATTATAATATTTACCTCAGATAATGGCGGTCCTGCTGGTGGTTTCAACCTAAACCATGCTTCGAATTGGCCTTTAAAAGGAGTTAGTACACTTATTTCAACATACTTGAAAGTATTCCTAGAAGTGGGTGTTTGGAAATTGATTTTTTGTCTTAGGTCAAAGATACGATATGGGAAGGTGGAGTAAGAGGAGTCTCTTTCGTCTGGAGTACTGATCTGCCACATTCCAGGGTATCCCATGCCTTAATGCATGTTCAAGATTGGCTACCAACCATATTGGGAGCTATTGACAAAAACGTCGCCCATAAATCTGTCGCAATAAATGGTAACTATCGTTTGAAATATTATTCCTCATACGTAAACGATTACGTCATTAGCTCCAACTGATTTTTTTTCATTTGTCCCAGGAATTGATGGACGTAACATGTGGCCTGTCTTAAAAGGTGAAAAAGATAGCGAGTACGATGAACTAATCATTCAACGAGACCTCGTCCGAGGTATTTCAGCCCTACGTAAAGACAAGTGGAAATTGCTCGAAGGTATTAATATTCTTGCAAATAGCTTACAACCCTCATAAGAAAAAATTCACAAACGATGAATTCATCTGAACAAAAAAAATTAGGGTTCACTTACAAAGGAAGATACGATAAACAATACGGTCCAGACGGACGAGAAAAAGAATTTACGTACAATGTTACCGATATAAAAAACAGTCCTGTAGGGATAACTCTTTCAAAAAATAATTTACATATCCCCAACGAGGCGAAAATGATCGATATACGTTCCACTATCACACTCTCATGCAGTAATTGTAGCGCGACAGCAAACTGTAAGTATTTCAGATCTCTGTCTTTAGTTATACACAAATACATCAAAATATATCCCTTAATTTGTATATTTTCAAAGGTACTCCTTGTACTAGGGCCCTCGATAAAATCTGCCTCTTTGATGTATCCAAAGATCCTTGCGAACAGAACAACTTGGCTGCCGAATACCCAGATATTTTGACCAATATGATAAACGCCATGTCTAAGTATATCCCAGTTACACCTCTAAATAAACCCGTCGATCCCAGAGCAGATCCTAGGCATTGGAACAGGACTTGGGTTAATTGGATGGATTATCTTGAGGAAAATGATGAAACTCCGACTGTTTCAACTTTACAAGAGAACAGCTACAGTACACTTTTGTAGAAATTTCTACAAGACGTGTATTTCCCACGAGAAATTTTTTATTGTTGCATATTGCGTAATATAATTAGGTATCTGATAGCTAAGTATATCAGCAGACACGTGATCTAAATGAAATGAAAAAAAAACTCTTGGAGCGTTTTTCAAGGATTGAGAGATTGATTTATAAAAGAAACGGTCGGAGCTTGCAAATTAAATTTTTTTAAATTCATGATAATTTTTTTGCTTTATTTTACTTTATTCAAAAAGCTCTAATGTTTGTCTATTTGAGATAGAGAGGTCAGGTAAGGTTTGCGATATTGTAACTAACAAATATTTTCATCTAGACATGTCAATAATAATCATAGGTACGTAATGGGATGAACAAGTTGGGAATCCTTTTACTTGATTTTTTGATTATTCAGGATTACGGTACATTTGCCCGAATCTGAAAACCCGAATTGCCATTCGCCCGAATACCCATTCCCCAAATTATATAATCCCGAATCTATGTTCCCAGAACTTGAAATCCCGAACACCGTTTACCCGAAAAATGTTATCCCGAATCTGAAATCCCGAAACTGAAAGCCCGAATAACGTAGCCCCGAATCTGTTTACCGAAATGTTTACTGCAAGGGGAATGCAGCAGCTCGCCGTGGTCGTAGCGGTCACGCAGCTGAGGTCGACCTCCAAAGACGTCGGTCTAAGAACTGTTACATCACGTTACGGAGAGTACGCCGTTGAGGGTGATGAACTTGGGTTCCTGAAACATGTATCTCATAACATAAGCTTGTAAGAACGCTGTTGAAATAAAAAATTTGGATTCGGGTTAATAAATTCGGGTTAACATTTTTTTTCGGGATTTTGGTATTCGGGTTTGTATCCATTCGGGTTATTGAATTCGGGGAAATATTTTCCGGGTAAACGGCGTTTGGGAATTCGACTTTCGGGTACATGGAATCGGGAAAATGTCCTGCAACCATTATTCAGTCAAAAATCTGAATCGTGCTTCTATCCCAAAAACCATATTTTTGTCCCTGAAGTGGGTTTTCCCATTTATCTTCGCTTCTAATTGAGCTACAGAAAAATATTTCGAACAAAAAATATGTAAAATGAAATTTTTCACAAAATAGGTTTCCACCAATTTTTTGATAAGAGCGATACAACCCTCGGAAACTGCCTCTAGAGTTAGAGCATGAAACCGATTTATCAGACATGGTCGGAGGTTTTTCCTTTCAATTCTTGAATGCGTGTAGTTCTTTTTGAAAAGTTGACTATTCTGGAGATATCGCTATATTGGAACACGGGAGGTTGAAAAAGAAGGAAAACATAGAAATTATAATTTTATTTTTATTCTCAAATGAAACTTCTGATGATACTCACTTATTCATGGAAAATTTGAAAAATTTCAGGTAGATAGCCAATTACTGATTGATTTTCAGAGGATGGATTAACAAGTTTGGTGAATCAGGCTCGTATGGATCGGGGTGAGGGGGATGCTTACTACGGTGGGTCGTATTCTGCATAAATTTCGGGTCTCTGACTTGAAACAAAATTTTGCAAATGGGTCAAAAATTTTTATGCTTACAAAAATTTAAAAAAAAAAACAATTTAAAAATTAAAAAAATTTTTAGTGGAATGAAAAGCTTATCAGATTATTCTAGATTTTTTTTAGGGTTGCTTAGATGATTTTTATACAATCCCAAAACTGTTGTTTTTGAGGATATCTCGAAAGTGAATAAAAATCCTACAACACACCGTTTGATCGATATCAGGGGGTTAATTTTCACTCCAGATGCAAATAGGACAACCTCCGACACCATTTTCCTTTTTCAGGAGTTCTCAAATTTCCTTCATTACACGAGATTATCTCGTAATTCAATGTTATTTCATAGCAATTTAGGAACCCCTAAAAAATGAAAATAGTGTCGGGGTTCGTCTTATGTGCATCTGGAGTGCAAATTCAACCCTCAGTATCTATCTGATCGTATATACTAGGATTTTCAATTCAATTTCGAGGTAGGTTCTATTTTCAAAAACAACCATTTTGGTCATGAACAAAAATCACCTGAACACCTCTAAAAATTTTTTGGAGAAATGAAAAAAATAACTCTTCTATGGAAACAATACGGCTAAGAACCCACAAAAAATTTGAAAAATCTGATTTTTTGAATTTTTGGTCCTGTTTACGTCATTTTACAACTTCTTTTCGATCATCCCCTCTAACTTTCCAAAAAAAAAAAAGGCAAACACTACCCATCCTACAGCGTATTTCCAATAACCGGATAACGACAAGACTGAGTTTCTAATGGAAAAAAATTATTTCAAGTGAAGAATAAAATGTAAATACATAGTCCTGCATTTTGAAACATTTAAAATGTTGTTTCGGTTCTGTGGGGTGATTGCGATGTAGCATATAGATTTCTAAAATTTGATTGGCTTTTTTAATCAAATAAGGGTTTTTCACAAATTGAACTTTTGTTGAAAACTTTTTTAAAATTTTCCACAAAATGCCTATTTAATGAACAAACTAAGCGTCTCATGAAAAAAATTAATGGAGGCAAAATTGTAGAGTTTAAAATTTACTTTCTGCACAATTCATATTTTTTCCTCAGGCAATTTTGTTTTCGATGTATTTTTACTGCGAGTTGAAAAATCAGGTGGAATCTTTCATCGTAGATATTTCGAAAACTAAGTCTCTCAGAAAAAAATTACTTGCTCACTAGAGAAAGGAAATTTTACACCCGACCTAACGCGATGGAATTTTTTCATATTTTTCTTTGTAATCAGTGCAAAAAATACTAATAAAACCACTTCTTATTTTTCCAACAATTAACATTTCTATCGCACGGCTGTAATAGGATTTTCCACAACTGTGTAAGTATAGTCCTACCTTTACACCTCGTCCTCATCCGTCTCCCTCAAATAAATCACATCTCATTCTACGTATCAGTATCTTCTTCCAATCGACACGAAAGAAACAATATTTTCTCGTCCATTCACCTGAAAAATTAGCGAGTTCTTTCGCCCCATATTCCAACTCCCACGTGTTACACACTGCCACACAGAAAATTGCATAACACCGGAACGGCTGCCCTGCGGCGATAAATCAACCCAAAACTACCACGCTCGTGAATACATAATACATATAAATCTGCTACCACGAGTACTTAAAAATCCCAAACAATAAGCGCACCTAACGAACCGACGACCTGCGTGTACTTCAAATATGTATATGCCAAAATAAACTGCAAAACTCCCATAAACACCGTTTGATCACGCAAAACGCTATACAAAACTAATATAAAACGTTTAACGACACTGCGCAAATAAGTATTCCGAATACAGAGATAGTCTCTCCGTAATTAATGGTAATTATTCGTTATAAACAAGCCGGCTGACAAGGTTAACCTGCGCGAGGATAATACTCGTGTAAGACTCGGGTATACAGAACGTACGGCATCAATTGAAACGAGTCAATTTGTAACATCTCGTCCCACCCAGCTCTGCTCATTCCATAAACTCGTGAAAGTACAAAACGAAAATATTTTTATGCCATGTCGGCCAAACAAAAACTAGGAAATTTTCTATGGAAAAATTACCGCTACTTGGAATATCGAAACCTTGAAAAATATAATATGGTGAAAAAACAAACCGCCAATGTGCGTAAATTTCCAGAACATGAGGGCGAAAAAAATTTCCTAAGGCGATTGTTCTAGTTCAAGCGAACGTACAAGTTACGCACGTGAATATCATAAGGTGTATGAACTTCGCTACTTATACCATATTTACTCGTATAAATAGATAATCACGCCTAATGAACAGAATTAAACTACGAGTCGAAGGGCACTTTGTTTCTGAACTTATAATTTATCGATGATGCGTCAAATAATCGATTAATCGTGCCTGATATGATAATCACTTCGATTGAAAGTACATTTTTCTTTCTTTTATGCACTCTAATCGAATTAATTTTAGATCTAACTGAAAGAAAAGCATGATATACAGGGTGTCCCAAAAAAGTGATATTCAAATATTCGCATACTTCATAAATTGAAGGGTAAAAATACGACTAGTTTTCAAAAGAGTAGAAAAATTCGAGCAATTATCAATTCTGTCGTGTGAATTCACTTTTTCAGAGGGAAAAGCAATATATTTGTAATGTAATGCTTAAAAAATTTAATTTTTTCAAAATTGAAGGACGAGCTCCATACATTGGGTGCCTAATTGGATTTTTTTTTGGAAGTTCATGACTATTCTATGACTTTTTGTTTAAATGCTGATGCCTCCGATTTTTTTTGATTTTTCACATTCAGAATAACATCCTCATTACAGAGTGTCTAACAAAATTTCCGAATCAAAATTCAGCATTTTTTTTCAGAATTTTGTAACATCTTCGAGGGAATGTTTCTCAAATTTACGAGCTACCACACAATCTACATTTATATTAGAAGATTTTTCAAAAAAACCGTATGATAATTTGTCAGCTTCTTCTGAATGGACCAATTTCCAACAATTTTCAAATTTGAGACCGAAAAAAATCAAAATTTTTGTCATTTTTAAAGCATTTTTTGACATTTTTTCATAAATTTGCCGAGACAGCAAGTTTGTGATTTTTATTGATAAATTATAAATTTATTATTTTGATTTTTAGAATGTCATAAATTGTATTTTTTTTTTTCAAATTTTTGGATAGAAAAATCAAAATTTCGTCACTTTTTAAACCTTTTTTGACGTGTGCCAGAAAATGTGCACTCAAGTATCGAAGTCCATAAAGTTTCAAATTTGAGAAAAAATAAAAATAATAGAATAAGTTGAATTTATTCAGTCATTCGCAAGGGAGGGGTGACGAGAAAGAATGTGATTTTACGTGAAATGATAAAAAAATGTTCATTATTAGTGACTTCTTGAAAAAGTGAATTGTACTGAGCCCGAGCGAAGAAAGGGCGAACATTTCTGCACAAAAAGACACGAGCTAAAATGTTTTCAAAATGACTATTTGAAAAAAAAATGAATTTTAACGTAAAAAGGAGGACTTTTGAGCCAAATCCATCACTTTTTCTGTACTTTTGCGACTTTTAAAAATGGAGGACCATTTTAGCACTTTCAGCCCCTCTTAGACACCCTGTAACTAGTGAAGAAAAAAATTTCAGAAACACGGAAAAAAAATTAAATTGATTATAACCCAATCATGAATTTTGCACAAAAAAAAAGTCAAAATCCATGACTTTTCAATGACCTACTTAGTAATTTTTTTGCATAATCCATGACATTTTCATAACTGCCATGACCACTAACACACTCTAATACAGTCAATGGAAACGCCCCTACTTCTGCACATAAACAGTTGGAGGTAGGTATTTTTGGTATCATTTCCATATAATTCAACCCTCCTGAACTCAAATCCGTCATTAATTTCTCGATTGAAAGCAGAGAAGTGGCACATCATGAAATTTGTATCGTAGAAAATGATAAATTTTTGTAAAAACATAATTTTTTTATTTTTTGTACTTAATAGGAGCGACCAGTTGAATCAGAAAAACACGTCTTTCATTAAGTTGTAAGTAGTTCGAATCTACTGAACTCGAATTCGAAACTGATTGGAGTATAAGGCCTTTTTTGAAGCTAATTCGAACCTCCTGAACTCATTTCAGAAGTTAGTTTCCAGGTAGCAAGTAGGGAATTCTCACAATTATCGAATGTGCATAGCGTATAGTGACCAATTTGTGCATGCTTAAATAGACAGAATTTTTTCCATTTTCAGAGAACGGCTCTTCCTCACATCAAGGTAGAAGAAAAATGATGTAGTAAAAAATGACTGATTTCCAACGTTTTACAACTTTTGTTTGAAACTTTTTTTCGTATCGTCAATTTAGAAATTTTTTTCATCCGGGTGTCCCCAAAACAATTACATTGCAGTAAAAAATCACGATACAACAAAAAACTTGAAACAAAAGTTGTAGGGTATTAAAAATTCATAATTTTTTGTTCTGTAGTTTTTTTCTTATTCTGCAGTGGTGAGAAGCCATTCTTTTTAGAAGATAGGAATTTATGCGTACGAGTATTCGAACTAATTCGAACCTAGAGTAGGTATGGAGAGCTAGTGTGCACACTTCATGTCTTGATTTTTTTCTTACTTTGTTATGATACCTATTAAATTGAAAATTGATAATACGTACACGTAAATCGAAAAATATAGGTGCTAATGTTCTCACCAAAATGTATAACGTTGAGTTGAAAATTGAAACGTTTAAGACTTTAAGTAAATAAGAATTATAATTAATAAACAGTTAAGAGAAGAGAATAGAGATATTTCATTTATGT
>FIZU01000024.1:0-13584 GCA_900064475.1 Pseudococcus longispinus
AAGAAGAAAATTGATTCGAATCTCGGATCACGGATCATCTGAAATTTTTGATTCGAATCACGGATCATGGATCACTGAAATGATCCGCGGATCGTGATTCGAATCACTTTTATTCGAATCACGCCCACTCTTGCCTCTATCGATGAAAAATCAGTGCTATTGGTATTTCTATACCTGCCCTTACAATAAAGATGCCTTTAAGACGACACTTACCTTTTTTTATAAGAATTGAGTCTTAGACTTCATTTGTACGTGTAATGTACTAGAGAAATTTGTCATCGTAATAAACCTCAGTTAATCAATTTTAAATGTTATTATTTTTTAATTACACCTCTCACGAGATCGAACAGTTTTCTTGCTGGAACTTTTACAGGCAACAACTTTTATTCTAAAAATTTTCCAATTACTGCAAAAAAACTTATACTTTTGAGGTACTTTTTGCCATTAAATCATCGTTCTCTACGTACACTCATCGCATATATATGCTGATTACCAGCATTCTCAGTGTTGTCACTTCTAGTAATGTAGGATGCAGGACTTTTGGATCAAATTCAGCATTTTCAGAACCTGTTAGCGACCTTGTTCCAGCTTGATCTTGAAAAATTAGCTGGAGCTCAAACTTCAAAAGTTCGACTTTTTCAAAAAAAATCCTAAAAGCTATTCCCAATAATGCAACATTAGGTAAAATATCTTGCAGAATTCGCACATTTTTTCCCCTTTGAAATCAAGTAAGTACATGGGCTTCTTCCCTAAACCAAAAGGCCGGATACTTATCAAGTTATCAGTTCTACATTCGTCATTAAACCAAGAAAGATAATAAAGAAAAGCTTGAACTACATATATAGGTATGATGATAATCAATCATTTATTTATAGCTATTATAGCTACTTGCCGGGTGTTTTGGTCACACGGTTCCAGTGCCATGCCTCCTGTCTAATGATTAAACAATCCGAGCTCTAAAAGTATTAGGAAGTTTGCCAATTTTGAATTTCCAAAAGGGGAAAGTTATTCAATCATATAAGCGTACTCCTTCAATATTGTATATAGACTCTATCGGCACTTTGAGATTCAAATTAGGAGAATGGCACGTAATCTATTTTTAAGAATCTTCATAAAATAAGCCATGTTCAAATTTCATTTCAGATTAAATTCAAGTAGCTAAAGAACTTGGATAAATCTCATCTCGTCTATCGTTTAGAACTATGAAAAAAGTATCAATTTAATGAATTTTCGCGAGCTATTGAAAAAAAAACAAAATTCCTTTTCAGTGATTTCAGCCCCACAGACTCAAACTTACCTGTGAGTAACATGCTGATCACAGGACTCCAAACACCCAGCATAAAAAAATAAAAACACATCAACGCTAATTACATCTGCTCGATCGCATGTAAAAAACTTTCCTATACTTTACCAAAGGCATCTCCTTTCATCTTCGAGATGTAAAAAAAACTGACAAGATGGAAATAGACTCGTAACATGTTCATGTTCGGTTACCTAGAACAAAAAATAAATTGAAAGTTATGTTTCGTCAGCATCGCAATTAAAATAATAAAAGGAAAGAGCTAAAAGGAGAAAAGAATACGCCCCCGGGGGCAACCGACGACAACAACAACACAAACGGTTCTTCATTCTTTTTTTAATGAAAATTTCGAAAATTCATTTTTCGCCGAACAAAATTCAATTTTCTCGACAATTATTTTTCACGCAATTTAAACCCAACGACGCGACTCGACGCCCTCGATAGAAAATATATTTTAATATAATGTATTGATTTGAAAAAAAAAAAAAAAACACAAAACCATCTTACGAATATTTATACCTGGGGAGTTGGAAATCTTTCGATGAGGAAAATCAACATCTAAGGAGAAAAAAAACCCGTGTCAATTCAGCCCAAAACATCAATACCAGCACGATTTGGGGTCTAAGTACCCACCGCGTGTACCCGCGAACCAATATTACATAATTTAGGAACCTATTGTGGGGGCGACAAAAGGGGGATGAAAAAACCGCGAACGTTACTTTTTCAACGCAACTTTCGAACAATATATTAGTCGAAAATCGGAAATCGTTATCGGAAAGGTGTAAAATTGAACGCAGTCTACGGAAAATCTAAATCGAGTTTATATCCCAAGATCTACGTTATGCCGTGTAATAAAATTTATGGCCACATGTAACAGAACGAACGGTGTATAACGGGTAGCGCGAATTTGAACTTGGAATATTTTGCGGCGAGATAAATCAGCTATGGATTTGTTCCGGTTTTAATTCGGTATATATACGTATTTTATACGAATAAAATACCCCGTGTATACGTATAATAAATTTCGGCGACATGTTAAAATCACACCACGCCTCGTCCCCTCGCTCCGCATCGCGCAGTGTTCAACGGCAGATGAAGAAATTGCAGAAAAAGTCGTATAAATTTGATTACTGTTGGGCTGCAATTTAACACATCAAGTTTATCGTTAGTTAGAAAAGCCACACCGTATAGCTTTTAAACCTTGCTTAAAATCTTAACCCAGCCGCAAAACTTAGATTACTTTAATATTGGCTAAGTTCCGGCAGTCTACTATTAAAATTTCGGACGACCAAAGTTTTCGAGGTGACCGGAGAAGAAAAGGAGGAGGCTTTAATAAGTTGCCTGTATGGCGGAGTGAGAGAGAGACAAACAGACAGAGAGAGTCACAGTGCCAAGCTTTTCTACACAGCGTCTTTGTATATATACAGACGCGATCGCTATCGCACGCTTAAAGGGTGATAAACTTGACGCTTTTGGTGACTGTTGCGAAGAATTTGACCACAGCTTCACCCTAATACGGTATTTTACGGAAATGCGGTTTCAAATCCTGAACGTTTGTTACGCTATTTTCCGAGTACACAAAAACTACCGTGAAAAAAAAAATGAATAATATGTTCCTTCGAATTTCGTTGCTGCCGTCGTGCTATTTCCATTCTATTTCTTTTTTTTCCTCCTATTTCGTTCTCCCGCTTCTTCTTCATTTTTTTTTTCATAGTGGAAAATTCAAGATGCGTGTAATCGATATATACCTACCTATCTATACCTATTACAAATACTATAAGGCGGACAGTTTTCAAATACATCGCATCGGTCAATTTGTAACGTTAAAAATTTCACAGATTTACGACCATTACATTACATTACATTACGATATCGTGCTGGAAAAAGTATTGCCTATAATTGACATCACATACCAGTTACACGGGAGTTCGATTGCTCTCGACCATTCCCGAGTCTCGCACCCGTAACAAGATACAATTTATTTAGTACCATTGTCATCAATCACTTCCTCGTATTTGCTCAACTTAATCTCAATTCATCATTGTTTCTTCTTTGTATAATCGATTTCATTGGCCCTTTTTCTTTTCTCATTCTCGCGCCAAATTGTCATTTTTATAAATGACTGCTGTACCTGCCTACGTCGGATTTGCGAGCCCGCAGCCGGCCCAAAAATAAAGTAAATTTCGCTTTTAATACGCAGATATGTAGAGTAATTAATAATGGGTTTCATGTTTAGATTTATCCAATTATCATCAATTTTAATTAACAAGTTGTCGCGTCTTTATCTATGAATCTAGATTTGCCTAAATTTATTTGGATCTCCTCTCAGATGTATACTGACGGAAATTTTTTTTTCGAATTAGATCCATTTACCTGTTTATAAAACTAATTAGATCCAAACAGACTTGATGGAAATCAAAGTAAATGAAGACATTTTGCAAATCAAAGGACATAGCCGAGTCAGCAGGGATGATTTGGCCCCCAGCATAAATTTTGAAACTAATCAGTGGAAGTTGGTTTTAATGGTCCCAAAATCTGGTGATGAAATTTTCTAGTCATCACCTCAACCCTACCACCTCCTGGGTTGATAATTGTGAAATTTTAGTTGAAAATTTTCATTTTTCTCAGTTCTCGACCAAATTTTTTCAAACTTGCAGGGATACTTGGAAACTATTAAGGATCATTTAAGGAATTTTTTTCTATTTTTGAATGTATCCAAATGAAATGAACTCTACACTGGATGCACAACATAATTTTTTTCAGAATTTTTTACACTGGTGATAGACATTAAAAAATCCAAAAAACCTATTTTTGCGCAATTTTTCGCCCTCAGAAGAAATGTTTTGAGCCAAAAAAATTTGAATCACTACAAGTTTGGAAAAATAGGTTGAAAACTGCCAAAAATATAAATTTCCAATCAAAATTTCATAATTACCAAACCAGCTGGAGGTTTGAGGGTCAAATCACCCCTACTTACCCGGCTATTTGGCTTTCGGCTTACAAAATTTTAAATAACAGCTTTCGGCTGGCTATCGGTTTTTTTCCAGTTTTTTTTTCAGCTTTGCGCCGAAAAAAAGTCGGCAAAAAGCCAAAATAAAGTCGATAAAAAACCGAAAAAAACGATCAAAAGTTGAAAAAAAACGATGAAAAGTCGGAAAAAAGCCAAAAAAAAGTCGAAAAAAAATTGAAAAAAATCCAGAAACAACCATAAAAAATTGGGGGAAAACAATGAAAAGTGGGGGAAAATCCGATTAAAGTCGATAAAAAGCCCCAAAAAAAAAACGATAAAAAGTTGAAAAAAAACGATGAAAAGTCGAAAAAAGTTGGGAAAAAATGATGAAAACTTGAGAAAAATCCGATAAAAGTCGATAAAAAGCCAAAAAAAGTTCGATAAAAAGCCGAAAAAAACGATAAAAAGTTGAAAAAAAAAGATGAAAAGTCGGAAAAAATCCGATAAATGTCGATAAGAAGCCAAAAAAAAGTCGAAAAAAGTTGGGAAAAAATGATGAAAACTCGGGAAAAATCCGATAAAAGTCGATAAAAAGCTAAAAAAAAGTCGGAAAAAAGTAAAAGAAAAATTTAAAAAAAAAACGGAAAAAACCATAAAAATTGAAGAAAAACGATGAAAAGTCGGGAAAAATCCGATTAAAGTCGATAAAAAGCCAAAAAACAGCTGAAAAAAACGATTAAAAGCCGAACGTAATCGGCTTCGGCTTAATCTGGAAAAAATCGTTCGGCTTTCGGCTTTCAGCTTTTGGTTGGCTTGACAGCCATGATCAAATCATGAAATTTCCAACAGGATAATAATTTTATGACAGTTTCAATTTACAAACTTTTCATCAGGATTAAGTATAAATTTACAATTTCAACAGGAGCATTGGATTAATGATTTTCTCAATTTTTGGAATTTCCATCAAGATGATAAATTTTTGATTTCGTTAGGATCATAAATTCATGATTTTCTCAGTTTGATAAAAATAATTGCTCTTTTATACTCGAACGATATTTTCACAAATGAGACAACTGCAGGCAGTCAAAATATAATTGTAATGATATCATCCGAAAGCTAATTCTTTTCTCTTTCAAAAAGTCATCATGAAAGGGATTTAAAATTGAATATTTCTCAACATAAAGTTACGAAAAAAAAAAAAACTGAAAAAATTTGTTGACAAAAAAACATTAAACCGTTAAAAGCAGAGTAGAATAGAGAGGCAAAATCTCAAAATTTCTGACTCGTTTTTGAAAAATTATCCGACTGAACGATTCAAAAAAATTGATGAGCAAAAAACCTCATTTAATTATTTCCTGCAGGGTGCAATTTTATTCAAACATTTGCACTTTTAAAGTTATATCAGCAACGCAGCCTATCACTCATCTGTGGGGGGGGGGGGGGGTCCGGAGAGAAAAAAAGTAAGTTTATGTGTAATTTAAAATACGATCCGACATACTTTGTTGCGGTAAAAAAATGCATTTTGCTAGAGGGAAAATTTAAAAAAAAAACATTCAAAAAGTTGATTTTTTAATTTTTAGGTTCAATATTTCAGCTGCCAAGGGAGGGTTTGTTGAGGAAAATGTACCAAATTTTATAAAACTGAAATTTCATCATTTTGTGATTTCAGTCCAAAAAAATTAATTTTCTCTGTGAGTTTTCGACTCAAAAACCTCAATTTTTCAAGATGAATTGCAATTTTTTCGAATCAGCTGAGAATTTCTGACTGAAACCAGAAACTTTCAAATACTGGAGGAGCAAGCTGCCCCCTGCCCCTTTTAAGTTCGGCTCTACTTATTTGTAATAAATCCGCTGTATTAAAAGCATCTTCCAGAATTATTTAAATTGAGTTAATGATCCCAAAAATTATAAAGAGCCCATAGACTCTGCTTCATTTGAAGGTAGACAAACAAATACCTAGCTTTATTCCTCATTTCAAGTCAATCACATTCATTAATCATAAAATTAAGTCCCTGGGTTTGTTTATCTACTCAATCTGAAACAGAGTATAATGCCATTTTGAATGTGACAACCTCGTGAAAATGTTCAAAATTGCTTTAAAATATATTCAAAGAATTTTCAGAGCATTTATTTAATAATTTAGCAATTTTTACTTCGCTTTTTCAAAACAGTTTTCATGATGGTATTCGAAATTAAATTTTTTCACATTTCAAATAATTTTCATAGTATTTTGAACCATTTATTTAAACAAAATAAGACATACCACATGTTGAAGAATTCGAAAAGATTAAAAAAACTACTCACGACTAGAATAATTATGGATTACGACCCTTTGAAATGGATAACTATGGGACTGATATCCACACGATATCTTTAGCCCGCAGCTCAATACCCTTTTGAAATTTTCGCAATCTCTCCACTGTATCAACTTCTTCCACCCCTCATCCAGCCTATCACGTATATAACCCATAAGAATGCAACTACACAAACACGATCAATAAATATATATTTGAAGAAATTCCACCCCTCCTCAAACCATACACCTTATATAAGATGTTATGACGTCGAACCATCCAAAACTGCATTACCTTTGAATCACGGTGCGGTCGGGAAAAAAAACCCACACACCGAACAGGAAAAAAATAATAATAATGACATATAAATTAGAAACACGGAAAGATACAATAAACGGTAATTCTATCGTACAACAAGAAACATTGTACGGAAAATAAGCCCCAAAGGACTTTTCTATAAAATGAATTTACCCCGCATCGAAGCGTATAGTTGCTAGGGGCTGTTCCAAACTATTTTTATGCTCATAAATTCTACCGAGAAAGTATCTACGAACCGAAATTCATAAATATTGCCCTAAATCCGACTAAAGACCTCGAAACTTACGAAATATAAATCTTTGCATTGTTTACAGTTAAATATTTTTACTATGTTTTAACCTCCGCATGTAAAGTACCTACAGGTGAACGATTTGTTTGTACCATCATTTTTGCAGTCCTATTCGAGCATTCTATGAATATCGAATAAGACACCATGTTTTTCTATACGACTTCATTAGCAATAGAAAAAAATACTCTTATATAAGAAGGTACCTGAAAATGAGTATTTTTTACAAAGCACACGGTTACAGCTTTTATTCATTAATCATCGCATATTTAGCATTAGGTGTAATTTCGTCGTAAACTTAAGTTTCTTTTTCTTTTTCTTTTTTTTTCTTCATGCAGAATTTCAAAGTACGCGATAATTAACACGAAAATAACACAGCTGGCGAGATTAAATTCAATTTTTTCAACGCCAAGGTTTTTCATTTGTCCGCAAAATTATTACAGGTAGAAGTAAGTACGTTCTTTCTCGACGAAAATTTTCTCGCCAAAGTAAAATACGAACAAAGTCGCCAAGTTTCCAGACACCTACGATATTTTCATCTCGTACCTACAAATTTTGCGAAATTACAAACAAAAAAAAATCGCAGGCAAGTTTTTTAATTATTAACAAATTTAACGATGAAAAATACCTATCGATGGTGGATTTTTTTCCACTTGTACGACCCGATAATAACTCATGTTTCAAGAATCTTATACAGCGAGTATCGTCGTATATTTTGCAGAATATTTTAAGCGTCTCGTTCCGATAGGAATTATACCAACGTATGAATTCCCAGCAAGATTTGGCCGGATAGTTTAAAATATGGCATCGAGGGTACATCTGAATGAAAATTGGTCCGTAATATATAATAATTAAAAGTGAAACGGTTTCGACGTCCGAAAATTACGGCTTCATTTACACGCCCCAAAAGGAAACCCTGCGACAACACAGGTGTGTATCGCAGTTTCTATAATTAATTTGCCATATTTCACAGCATTTTTATTATAATCGTTGGCTGCGTGAAAAACATAGATAGGTAGCGGTACCAGGGCTACGAGTAGATAGTATAATGAGACACATCAATGGCGTAATTTAACGAGCACGAGCGAAGCAGGGGAAACAAACGCGAGAAGAACAATGTTAATAAATATAACGAAAGGAAATTGTTAAGAGGTAGCAATATTAAAACTGTATATCTCTACATTCGAAGAAGTTTGAGATTTTACACATTCCCAAAGCTTTTAACAATTTCGCCGAGACCTTTTTCAACATATGAAAACTCATCCCGACTGCATTAAAAGCAAATTCTAAAGCGAAAGCCATCATATATACTTTTATAATGTTGAAATCAGTGTTTGTGTTTTTACCGTTTCACGTGATTCGCTGAATTAAAACGGCGAGAGTTTTTCATTGTACGATGGCAACTGAATTAAAGCATGTTTCCGGAAATGGAGTTAAAACCTTAGTGCAAAGTTTACACATCGAACGAACGTAGACGGACGCGAACGGGACGGTATTTGGTAATTTGATGTATTTCGAAACGTTATGTGTTTATTTTGGCTTTAATTTTCGAGCTCGCGTTATCCTCTTACATTTTGTAATATAACCCAATGATGACTGTTTACATTACAAATGAAAAAATGTCTTTCGCTATGTCTGTGTTTTTTTGTTGTTTTTGTTGGTTTTTTTTTTCGCTGGAAATCTTGTTTAAATAAAGATATTTTTAGAGCAGGTATACCTGTTCCGGCTAACTCTAATTTGATCCCATTTTTATGCTGTATTGTACAGGTAGATAACCGGTATGTGAATTTATTTCGACCATTTTCGCCATTTTCAAATTGCTCTCCAATGAATTTTTACAGTTTATCGTGGAAAAAATCCATGTTATTTTAGTAGAATGAATGTTGAAAAAAAAAATAACAAACACACCTGTTCTAAAACAAATAAAAGAGTAATTCTAATAACAATACGAATAAAACAGACAGCTCATCCGGTGCTATATTTTTCAACGCTTATCTGACGATTTTTTTCTTCCGTTGTGAAATTAATTTTTATACGAAACTGATAAATGAGAAAAGTGTTTTTTTTTTGCCCTAATCTTTAGTAAAATATGACTTCGGATGTTTTCTTTGGTATTTCGAATCCGTTTGTTTGTATTTCTTTTCTCCTCTCTTCCTTCTAGTCAAGATGCAGTCTAAAAATGAGACCCAGAAATGAAAGTTCCAATTGCAAAATAAGAAAACGAGCCAACAACTTTTTGAGATAAATTAATGCTGTATTCATCAACTTGATGCCTGAGCGAAATGAAGGCGGCATTTTTTGAGACGTATTCCAAGAATAATCAAAGATTAAACAATTGAAAACAGTTTTCAAAAGTTTGAAAATAATCTTTTGAGGTAAGAAAATGAGGTTTGATTAAAAAAGGGCATAGCCGGGTTAATAGGGGTGATTTGGCTTCGAGCACGGAATTTGAAATTATCCAGCAGAAGTTGGTCTGTTTGGTCCAAACTCACCTGAAAATTTTTTTAAGTCGATATCGCACCCTTAACCCATTCTCAGAGAGTTGGAGTTGAACGTGGATTTTCGTTAAAAAATTATATTTTTGGCAGTTTTTAATCGAATTTTTTCAAATTTTCAGGGATAGTAGACAACATTAAGGATGATTTATGAACTTTTTTGAAAAAAATTTCGAGCATTTTTTCAAGGTCAAATGGACATTTTAAGCTTCCTGGCAGCCATTTTGGTAACCTCTTTAAGAGGTGCAATTCTGAAAAAATACATAAATTGTATACCTATAGTCTAAATATACAACCTCATAATTTTTTAAATTTTACACAACTTAAAAAATGCAAAACATCTATTTTTGGCCCATATTTCTCCCTTAAATGAATCATTTCTGGCCGAAAATTTTTTTTTTGCAACTATATCATTAATGACACCTAATTACACCATCAATCCGCATTTAGACCGAATTCGTTCATTTTTTCCCTTTTTTCCAATTTTCTTTTAAAATACCCGATTCGACTTCTCCGAGATGACTTAGGGTCCTAGAAATCATGTCTGGACTTGTTTCAAATCGATATCCATGATATATTGAAATTTCAGCAAAATCAAAAAACTTGAATTTTTTCAGCTCTTTTTATGTAAACTTTTTCAAAGTCAAAAAATATTCAATCTGTTAAAAAGAGCATTTTTCGAAAAAAAATCAGATATGAGGAAGATGGTAATCTTAAGAAATTCCCAATTATTAATCAATCAAAAGAAACGTTCCTCAGACTCACAATTATTAGTTTTCCAAAAGGCTTCAAAACACGAGAAGAGTCTACTCTCTACTGAGCGGGGGTCCAACAACATTGGAGAGAAAAAATTCCCCTTCTACAAAATGATTTGTTAAATGAGAAAAAAGGTGTTTTATATAGAGTTGTGAAACGTAACAAAACAAAATAACAAAACAGCGAAAAAATTTGAAAAACACGAAACGAAATGAAATAACGAAAGTTCAAATGAACAAAAAAAGAAACGAAACAATAAAATACTAGAAAACGAAAAATGAAAAAAATTGTTAAAATTTTGGAAATAATAACGAAATGATTTAATTTTTTTTACAAAATTGAAATAAAAATGAAAAAATATTTTGAACTTTGCAATTGCATCTTAAATTTTGAAATTTTGTTTTTTCGCATGTTTATTTTTTTACTTAAAAAATCTCTTCTTTAACCAAATTTTCCCGAAAAATAAAATTCGAGTTTATTTTATTATCTTAGAAACGATAACGAAAAAATCGATTGACCACAAAACGAAATAACAAAATGACGGAAAAAAGAAATTTCGTAACTCTTGTTTTACAACCACAAAATATTTGTTTTATTCTTTCAAGTTCGAAAATGAAAAATAGAAGGAATTTTCAGTAAAATTCGTACTTCTACAGAAATTTTTTAAAAAGTGGAACTTCAGCAAGATTTTCAGAACTGTTACACATCCTTTCAAGGTTAAGGATACTTCAAATACACGTTCGAGCATTATTACACCGTTTATGTGGGTCTATATTATACTGAGTGTTTCATAAGTAAAGAACCTTCTTCAATACAGTAAGTAGGCAACCAAACCTGAATACGAGTACGTATGTTTGCCAAAATTCTAAACATTAGGGACCAAATTTGCTTTATAAAATATTTTTCGCTGAATTTTTTCAATACGTTGTAGTATTGTGGCTGAAACACGTAGAGAATTGCGACTCGCAGGAGATCCAACATGGATGGCACTGCCGCAGTTGCCAACCAAAATTTTGAAAAATCCCAAAATCGTTCAAATTGGTTTGAAAAAAAATCCTAGAAAAATTCTTGACGCTTTTTTTAGCCATTTTGTCGCTTTTTATTCAGTTTTCATCGAATATTTGGGGTAAAATTTGAAATTAGCTCATTTTTTCATGTCTTTTATTCATTATTCGAGAAAAAATGCATCATTATCACACGATATCGAAAAAAACAGCCAGGAAAAAAATGTTTCCGCAACAAAGTTTTTGAAAAAAATGAAAAAAATTCATAGTACTTGGTGAGCACGGGCAAAATTTTTCCAAAAAATAATCATGTTCAAGGTAAAAACGGGCATTTTTACCATATTTTCTACTTTTTTTTTGAAAAATTTAAGAAAATCCTTAAAATTTTTTCAACGTGTCAAAAACTCTCTACTTAAAGGATAAATCTTCAAGGTTGGCAGATCTGAGCACTACCTAACTATAAAAATTTCAACATTATTATCCAACAAAAAAATTAATTTTGTTCCTGCGTTTCAAACACTAGGCAACCAAACATCCCTGAACTCAATATAATTTGCCTATTACCGTATTGAAGGAAAGCCTCTACATACGAAACACCCTGTATAAACAAAACTTGGCAGTACAGGCATTTACATGCAAAATACCGGGTAATTCTTCACCGATGCATGCAACTGATTACTCAACACAATCCGAAAGGTTTTTTCGAAAATCAGTTCAAATAATAGATCTCCATACACGGTACAAAACACGCGTATTAATGGTATCGACTTGCAATTAGCATTACGATAATTTAATTACAACTCGCGTGCACGGGCCTCTTCA
The DNA here is from genome assembly GCA_900064475.1 of Pseudococcus longispinus. Lineage (NCBI taxonomy): Eukaryota > Metazoa > Arthropoda > Insecta > Hemiptera > Pseudococcidae > Pseudococcus > Pseudococcus longispinus. The sequence goes on from FIZU01000024.1 coordinate 12,226, forward strand.
TTATTTAAATTTACATTAAAATTAAACGCGACTAGACATACAAAAGGCTCGACATTAACGAACTATTCAAGTGCGTCGTACTGTCTAACAACGCGATGCCGCTTTTCAAGTAGGCGTCATTAAGGATTATCAAGCAAAATGAAGGAATCAAAAAGCAGTCAAGACATCCATACAGATCATGTAAAATTTCACCGTATAGACGATTTTTACTACTCGCAAGAGAGATAACGTTCTTAATGGAAATCTTGCCCGAGTAAAAATTGACTCTTGGCGAAATATTATAATAAACATTCGCCTTTATATTAAAAATATCCATTAACGTAAATAAACAATACAATCGTCGTGGCTTTTATTACGCTGCTAATTTGAAAGTAAAAATAAACCAGGCTTTTGGTTAAAATTCAAGATAACAGCGCGAAAAAGGCTTTAAACTTGGGCATCGTATAACACAAGAAAACTTCTACTTCTTTTCCTTACTGTTACTACATTCCCGACTCGTATACATTTTCAAAGCTCCCTTTTTACTATCGTTTACTGTCACAACAGAATTACATTATAAGATACCACTCAAAATAGCGCCAAGGTACGAGTTTATCACGTAAAACAGGTTTTTCGGTTTTGTTAATCCAATTTTTCATCACAAAACGTTTCCTTCTATTGTTTTAATAAAAACAGAAACAATACACTCGACACAATACAGCGCGAAAAGTTTACCCAGAAAAAATATACCGAACTTTTGGCCATATGTCATTTCGTTTTATTCTTAAAAAAAGGGATTTTACTCGAAACGTGTTAGTTTCAAATTAGAAGTGATTACGAAACATCCAAATACACGATACCTTTGATTTACCGTTATAGAATTATTTTACGTAGTCACTTTCAATTTTTCATTTCTTAATAAATAAAGAACGTGAGCAAAATGAAAACAACTTATTAAACGGTAATGTTACACGAGGCTGAAAGTTTCAAGTTTTTTCATGCGTGATGTTCTTTGCAAAGCACGAGGAAAAATTACTCGAAATGAAAACAACGAGAAAATACATCATCACCAATGAATAATTTTTCCAGAAGAACTGGGAAATTTTCAAAACGAGGAGTCTCCCCTCGAAGAAGTTCAAGTTATGAAAATAAAGACTCAAATTGCATAATTCATGTAAAAATATCCAACTTTTTGTTGAAAAATGAAAAAATACGTTAAATAATCAGTCCACACCCCAAAGGGTGTAGTCATGAACCGAATTTTTACATTACATTCATTTAAAAAAATTACAACTGGAAACTAATCAATTTGAACATAACTCACAAAATTAATAACCCGCGGAAAATGTTCCGTTCGATGTTTTAAATCGCAATGAAAGA
>FIZU01000028.1:0-20213 GCA_900064475.1 Pseudococcus longispinus
ACCCTTGATACCTTCTACCATCCTTGCAAATTTGAAAAAATTCGGTTGAAAACAGCCAAAAATAGAAATTTTTAACGAAAATCCACATTTAACCCCCCAGAAGGGGTTAGGGTTGAGATATCGAGCTAAAAATTTTGTCACGGGGGTTTTAGACCATAAGGACCAACTTCCACTGCATAATTCAAAATTCGATGCTCAGGGCCAAATCACCCCTATAAACCCGGCTACGCTCTTTAGAATAATTTTTGAGATCATATGTTAAAATATTGCCTGTTTTTTTATATCAAAAAATGTTTCAAAGGCTCCTTTCCTGAAAAATCCTGTACATTATAAAAATCTTCAAACTTCTCACCATTCGACATTAGTATTACAATCAGAGCAAAACTTCAAGACAACTCCAAGTCCAAACCCACCACACTTTTCCAATTCGTACAACGATAGTTGAAAAGAAAACACCAAGATTTCATCCCTCTCAAAACCTATCAAATCCAACCCAACGACTCGGTCCATTCAAACTTTCGGGTTCACACCAAACGCACTATCGATTAAAATTATCTAATTACTTGGCTATGTATCCGCTAGCCGGTCCAAGGCCATTACGTTCGTCCATTACGCGTTGAGGTTGATTATTAACTACTTTACCATCGTCGTTGCCTTTCCATGTACCTTCGTCTTCTTTAAAACTCGATGACCTAAGATTGAATAAACACACGTAAGCGTTAATTAAACCGAGGCATAATTCCATTAACGAAAAATTACATAAAAATAGTCATCTACTCGGCCTCCCTGTTTATATGTACGAGTATGTGGATCGTGAAAAAAAAAATATAACTTTTTTATTTCATCTCGTTTTTTTTTTCACCAAACACGATAGGTAATGTATAAAACAAACGTACGTTTATAGAGTTTTTTTTTTTTATTGATGTTACGAATCGCCTACGCTTATTTTTATACAACTTGTTTTACTTTGTCGTACAAATGTTTTTCGTCTTTCCCCCTTAGCTTAGTTTACGATAGGACTAAATACGAAGAAAATTGCGTGAAATTACTTGTTACATGGAAGAACACAAATACCACAACATTTTTCCATTCCTGTTAAATTTTTCTCGGCCTCTCTCATGTCGGCGTTAATTTGATCCATTCCTTCTTCAATCCTATCCAGTTGTTCTGTTCAATAACGACAAAAAAATCAATTAGTAAATTCTTCGATTTCATCGGTTAGAAATATATCCGTCTAAATAAACACCGTAATCCATTATAAGAATCAAAATAAACCTCCTTTATACCTATTTACCTCCAATAACCATGCACAGAATATTAAAAAAAATGTCAAGAGAGAATGAACATAAGTATAATAAAAAAAAAAGAATAAGCGTTTATTTTGCCAAAGATAGATTATTAGTAAAAAAGCGCAGAGTCTTATACCGAAGAGGAAATAGATAGATTCTGAGAAGTTCGAGTATAGTTTCAAGCGATAAGAAAATTTTCGCTGCAGGAATAAAGGTACAGGTAGGTACACATAACTACATTGTGATGGCAGGCTCAATACCCTTAAAGCTACCTAGGTAAGTTTTGATCCGGCGGTATTATGCTTTGGTTAATTCAATACCCGTACGAAAGACGAAGAAGGGTATTTTGCCCAAACTGACAAGTTTTCAACTAGATTATACTCCAGGTGAAGAATAGGGATTTAAATCAACTTGCGTTTGGAATTCGATTAAACACAATGTCAATTTGGCAATATGCAAAAGGTCCCCGGAGCGACGAATGTGCATAATTGCACGATAAATTCGACGCTTTTTGTACGCGCACTGGTAATCGATACTTTCCGGCCTATCGTAATTGACAAGCCAATACGTCGAGGTAACGTTGAAAAATCACGCCATTACGAAATTTCAAATTACCTCTGCAAATCTTACCCTTGTTACGCTCGTTCATTCCACATCGATTTAAATTCGCGTACCCTTCGTCCCAAAATCCCATACTAGAAATATTAACCAAATCAATTTCACTTTCGTGAAAAATAAGCTTCGAACGGGTCCCCAGAGTGAGATGAATTTCTCCCCAGTTGGACGTTCGAATTACCTACGTCATCGTGCGAACCAGCCTTTGACGAGGTAAGGGGGAGTGGGGGGAAAATAGCTAGGTGAAAATTTACTCGAATTTGGCTGAAATTCAATTTTTCGTCAAACCGATAGGTATTTATCCTTGGTCAATAACGAGTACATAGAAGGAAAATATTCAATGTCATTGTGTAGCCTGTGTATACGATTTCGACCTTGGCAAAGTTTCGCGCTGCACGACTTACGTTTAGCGAAAGGCTCGAAGCTGCTGAATCAATAAGCCGACGAAGCATTGCTCATTGAAAATTCACATCATCTCTCCTGTTTTATCCTTAGCTCATCGAATTACTATGTCGTTTGCTTACGTATGCTCGAGATTCGATTGCCTATATACGAATACATACAGTGATTCGGCGAGTTTTGCTGACTGCTTACGAGCTCGATGGGGTTCGAGTCGGCGTCTCATCGAGACTCGACCCGTCAACGAATTGACAAGCTGCTAACTAAACGAGTGTATCTCTCGAATTGTTTCATTAGTTTACTTTGTATACGACTATATAGAAGATTTCGACGTTTATTGAAAGCTCTCTTTCTTTTTTATTCTCGTTTCTTTTTTCCTCTCAATTTTACTCTCGGATTTATTTTACTTTCTATTTTTATCGGATTCGAGACAAGAACGAAGTTAATATTGGGAAAAAATTATTCTAAAATCATCTCTAACTAATCACAAACCATCAAACAAATCTACAGCGTGTTCTGGTAGTAGTACGTCGCCTTCAAATCAAAGATGCAGCAACCCAAACGACATAGGCGTATGCATGTTTGCCGATTTCGAGATTCGAAGGGGCAAAGTTATGCAATAGTTCTGGTAGATGTTCCAAAACGTCGTGACTCCTTTGATAATTTAGAAGAACAAATTTTTATTGAAACTATTTCTTGCCTAACTTTAAAATTGAAGGGATTACGAAGATTTGAAAATTTGTAAGCTTCATAACACCTTCAATTTTCAAGCTATGCAAAATTTTGTAGAAGTCATTTTTGTAGAGCTATTCAAGCTCTACAAAATTAATTATATTCATATTTTGCCTATCTCTAAAATTGAAGGAGCTACGAAGGTTTTAAGATTTATAAGTTTCGTAACACCTTCAATTTTCAAGTTATGCAAATTTTTATTGAAGCTTTCTTGTAGAACTTTTCAAGATTTACAAAATGAATTATATACATTTTTTGCCTAACTCTAAAATTGAAGGAGCTACAATGATTTGAAAAATTATAAGCTTTATAACTCCTTCAATTTTCAGTTATGTAAAATTTTGTAAGAATCATTTTTGTTGAACTTTTTAAGCTTTACAAAATGAGTTATATTCATGTTTTGCCTACCTCTAAAATTGAAGGAGCTACAAAGGTTTAAAATTTGTAAGCTTCATAACACCTTCAATTTTTAAGTTACGCAAAATTTTTCGAGAATCATTTTTTGTTGAGCATTTTGAACTCTACAGAATGAGCTGATCATTTTTAGCATAACTGTAAAATTGAAGGAGTTATGAAAGCATACAAATTTTCAAATCGTTGTAGCTCCTTCAAATTCAGAGTTAGGCAAAATTTTGTAAGAATAATTTTTGTTGGGCATTTTAAGCTCTACAAAATGAGCTAATAATTTTTTGCTCAACTCCAAAATTGAAAACATGAAACCATTTTGAAATTTTTTTGAAAAGAAAAAATAAATTTTAAGAAAATAATGCCACTTTTTATCTTTTAATGATTGTAGCTCCTTCAATTTTACAGTTATGCTAAAAATTATCAGCTCATTCTGTAGAGCTCAAAATGCTCAACAAAAAATGGTTCTTGAAAAATTTTGCATAACTTGAAAATTGAAGGTGTTATGAAGCTTACAAATCTTAAAACCTTTGTAGCTCCTTCAATTTTAGAGATAGGCAAAACATGAATATAACTCATTTTGTAGAGCTTAAAATGCCCAACAAAAATTATTCTTACAAAATTTTGCATAACTTGAAAATTGAAGGAGTTATGAAAGCATACAAATTTTCAAATTATTGTAGCTCCTTCAATTTCGGAGTTAGGCAAAACATAAATATAACTCATTTTGTAGAGCTTAAAAAGTTCTACAAGAAAGCATTGAAAAAAATTTGCCCATCTATATTATCAACGGAGTTACAACATTTCGAGGCATCTGCCAGTCCTAATGCATAACTTCACCCTTCAAATCCTGGGACTGACAAACATGCAAACTCTTATGTACTTTGAGTAGCTGCATCTGCGGTTTGAAGGTATTGCACTGCTACCAGCACACCCTGTACACCCCTGCTAAAATTATTCTACCAACCCTACGAACCCAATCACCCATCTACCTATACCGAACATCCCTCGAGCCAGAAATTCAATCGACACCCTGACCAACAAAAAAAAACTACCTATATACCTAAACTGTACGAGAATACAGAACAAAAACAAAGACGTCTTACCGCCTTGCTCGTCCAACATGACTAGCGTCTTCACTCCGACCTGATGACTCTATAAAAAGAAAAAATAATATGCAAAAAATCAGCTTTAGCCATGCCACCTGACATGTAAGGCCCCTTTTAAAATCACTTCAGTCGGCAGATACTACAAGCCAAAGAGTGCATCAAGCTATACTATAATCTAGTAAGGGAAAAAAAAGAAGTGACCAAAAGCTCGAAGCGAGGTTTCCATAAAAATACTTACCGTCCAATACGCCGTTAAAAAAGTAGATAGGCGAAGGTTAAAGTAAGTTCACACACATTTACACACAATGAAAAAAAAATATACAGAGGCGAAAAACATGCGTCCGTAACCCTTTTAGAATTTATTTCATTATTTTATAATAAACCAAACCACAGACTATGATAGCCGTTAGTACATCGTAGTAGTTAATACAAGAGAAAAAAAGTAGTATTAGTAAAAAATCCCCACATGCAAATGCACAAAACATAAAATTCCTTACCCCCTTGATCGTGTAACATTGATATCGTTTTAGTTCCTGCTTCTTCGCTCTAAATAAATAGAAAAATCATAAATTTTAAAATTCTCGTCAACGTATTACATACAAATGCTGTATTATATTCGTTTTGCGTTATAAAAAGGTGTGATTTTTCGAATGCTGACGGTGGTGAATTTTCGCGAATGTGCGTGGTCGCGTTTTTACCTAAGTATCTGCAAGTTTTAATATGCTATTTAAATGAGATAAAATTTTTTGTGGTTTTTCTTTATAATAGTTTGCTTGTCGTTTATTATCATTTTTTTTTGTATAAGTATATCGAGTGATCGAGTGAATTATAATGATAACAACACGTGTGTGGTATACAAATACGATACTATAATACTAAAAATATATACTATGGTTCAAAAAAGCTCGTATATGCTAAGATTTTCGTTCGCCTAAGAAGCTTTTTCAACTACTTATAATACGTGTTTACTATACTAATAACCTAGTTTTATACCTATACACATGTTTACATTGCGTAAAGCATCAATGTCTAGATAATTTCCTTAAAAAAAAAAAACATTGTAGTATGAACGAAATGATGGGTTTACTTTTTTATCGTGATTTTTCAATGTTTTCAAGAGTTGAGCTGCAGTAAATTGAAAATTTTCATTTTATAAGATGGTCAAATGATTACTATTTGATTGAATCGTTTTCGAGAGCCTCAGATTCTGTAGAAAAATCATTATAGAACAACTCTTCGTCATTTAAAAGCTTATTTTAACCAATCGTAATTGACAGATTCAAAAAAACTGTGGCTCCAAAATCAAAATGAATATTAATAAACTCATGAATCATTGGTGAAGTGAGTCTTCCTTTAATAACTGATTTAGAGTCAAGTGAATCATTTATGAACGACTGATTCAGCAAGTATACCGTTTTTCAATTCCCGAACGACTGAATCAATCGAGTGAATCGTTCGCAAACGAATGATTTATCATTCAAGTGAATTGTTTGTGAACGAATGATTCACCATTCAAGTGAATCGTTTGCGAACGAGTGATTCACCGTTCAAGCGAATCGTTCGCGAACGAATGATTCACCGTTCAAGCGAATCATTCGCGAACGAATGATTTGTCATCAAAGTGAATCGTTCACGAACGAATGGTTCGTCATCAAAGTGAATCGTTCGCGAACGAATGATTCGTCATCAAAGTGAATCATTTGCGAACGAATGATTCGTCATCAAAGTGAATCGTTCACGAACGAATGGTTCGTCATCAAAGTGAATCGTTCGCGAACGAATGATTCGTCATCAAAGTGAATCATTCGCGAACGAATGATTCGTCATCAAAGTGAATCGTTCGCGAACGAATGATTCGTTATCGAAGTGAATCATTCGCGAACGAATGATTCACTATTCAAATGAATCGTTCGTGAACGAATAATTCACTATTCAAATGAATCGTTCGTGAACGAATGATTCACTATTCAAATGAATCGGTCGCGAACGAATGATTCGTCATCAAAGTGAATCGTTCACGAACGAATGATTCACTATTCAAATGAATCGTTCGCGAACGAATGATTCATCATTGAAGTGAATCCAGTGAATCGTTGATGAACGACTAATTCGACGATCAATTGAATTATTCCCAAACAAGTAATTCCACAAATCCGTCACTATTCAAGTGAATCGTTCAGGAATGATTGACTCTTCACCTCCAGTTTGAATCCGTGTTGGACAGAATCATCAAAAGATCGATTCAGTCGTGAATCTGAATCATTCATTTGCTTCTAAAATGGTTCAAAAATCACATTAAAATGAATCAATTATTCCATTAATTCAGTCGTGAATCTGAATAAAAACTTCGATTCGCCTGGTAAATTCGCTCAATTTTGAATCCAGAAAAATGTATGTAATTTATGTTTCAATCACATTTTGAGTGAATCATGACGTCATTTTGATTAATTTTGACAGTGTTTTGACTTTATATTGTTCTTTTTTTGATCATTTTTCAAATCAAATGAAGAAATAATTTTTTTTTCTCGACGTACACGCAAATAACTCAAAAGCAAATTTAATTCACGAATCATGAGAAAATTGAAGAATCTAAATCAAACTCCAAAAATCGCCAAAGAATTGATTTCATCAAATTTTGACTGAATCATGAATCCAAAAAAAAATAATTTGATTCATGACTCAATCATATTTGGAGTGAATCATAAATTAAGACCAACTCTGGTTTGAATGAATCACCCGTGAACAATTGATGAGTCATCAGTCAAATGAATCATTCGCGAACGACTGATTCATCAACTGCAGTTCATTTAATCAAACGAGTATTTGAATCATTCGAGAATGATGAACGAATGATTCACCAGCCAAGTGAATCATTCGCGAACGACTTATTCGCCAAAAGAACTGATTTGTCCATCAAATGAACCATTTTTGAACGAATGGTTCGTTATTATTCGAATAATCTTTCGTAAACGACTTATTCGGCGGAGTGAATCATTCGCGAACGACTAATTCTCGAATTGCCCACCAACTGAATCATTTGTGAACGACAAAGGACGAACTTGGCAGTTGAGTAAATCATTCCCAAAACGATCCGTTTGTCATTAATCAATGAATCATTCACGAACGACTGAATCAAAAACCGATTAAATCAATCACAATCGAGAACCAAAAGTATTAGGTAGTTCACTATCGATGATCCAATGAATCATTCGCGAACGAGTGAATCATTTATTTTCTCGAACGAATCGTTCAAGACCGTTCGAATCATTTTTCGAATTCATATGAAATCATTCATCATCATCATCAACAACCGTTAAAATTCCAACACATTTGAATCATTCACGAACGATATTTTCCAGTACACACACATTTCAGTAAAACCATCTCGTCCAATCCACGCCGCACGTACGGCTACAGAAATAAACCGACCTAGGAAAAATTTTCCATTAAAAATCGTATCAATATTCGCGTCATTAGATTTCACCCAAGCAGCATCACGCCGCGCCTAAAAAAAGAACGAAAAGGGAAACCCAACTATACGACTCGAACCCGAAGCTCAGTCGAGAATTATTTCGCAACGTAATTAATTAAATTTACGCCCGCGTCGCTCCACCTTCTCATCGAGAATACACCGCTTGCAGGCGAACAAACTTCATAATTGAAAAAGGCATCACTCAAATAAGGAAACTTTCATCACATCGAGCTAATTTTTACCATCTATCGGAAATTTTAATTATCAAACTATTCGAGACTATAGAGGCGTAGGTGGCTATCGCCTATCAGGGAGTTGTTTTTGGCTCGGCCAGAAGGCGAAGTGCGAATCTGATGCTAAGGTGTTTCGAATTTCGTTCATACTACATTTAAAAACGACAATGTGTTCCACTCGAGTGCTCTGCTATTATCTGCTTGGTAAATAATCCAAATTCCGAATAAAAGAAAACCGTACAGAAAAAATTTATAACAAAAAACAAAATTACAAAAACTATTATAGACTACCTAGTCTGCGAGAATACACCTAATACTCTTTTTTTCTCAGGATTAGGGAACCTTGCTAAAGGAGAGGATCTCGGGTTCTATAGCGTTATAGAGGAAACGTATTAGGTATATGAAAAATGCGTGTGTTCTGAGATGTTTCGGTATAATTATGTAAGTATTAGAGAAAAAAAAACAACTAAAAATTACGTAGATAAATATTCAAAAATCAAACTACCAAATTAGGTTTGTTTTCATTTTAGAAAAATCTATAACACCATCATTTGATCATAGAACTATTCCCTTCTGCTATTTATACAGGGAGAAAATTATCACTTGAATGGAAGACTAGTTTGCATTGGCAAAGGTGCCTCGAAACACCTTTGACGTACTAAAAGAGCTTAAAATTATTGGAAAAATTACTCAAATTTGCTACCAAAGTTAAAGAACATGCAATTAGGTCTACCAAAGGCTACGCTATGTTTCGTAAAATGAATTTAAATGAGTAGAAAAAGGTGTCGACGGGAAAAACTTGAGACTTCGCTTCGTAGAATATCCACCCAGAAGGCTCGGATTCCATTACATCCTTTTTCACGTCCATTCAACAGAAATACGTCCCTCAATGTCATATTTTCATCGCAAAACATCCGTTCGTAGGTAAAATTGCATACCCGGTAATTTAGCTCGTGAATACGAAACTTTCTAGAACCAGCGTGCGCAACTTACACATTTCGTTTCATTCCAAACATAGTCATGCGACCTATCAAAATATAATAAAATTCAACCCCGAATTCGAAACCGCCTCGTAAATTAATTTTTACCGCGTCCTTTTTTCAGCATTTCGCAATTTGCGTAGGCACGTTTCCAACATAACCACCAAAATCTCCCTTATTAAAATCCTCCAACTTTGAAACCTCGCGAAAAGGTTTTTTTTTCCAATGCATACGAAAACACAGCCATAGCCCAAGCTAGACCATTAATATTTATAATACGCACTGTGAATTGCACACGTTCGTATACGATCGTATTTTCAACCCTGTTTTAACCCAATTCGAACGTGTATTGTTGGTGTACACGTATGGGTGTTCCAGTGTGTAGATATATCGATGTGTTGTATACTTTTTCATGCTATTACGAAAAATTTTACTCGAATGGAAATTTTTTTATGTAACCTGAAATGGATACTCGAGCTTGCGATGGATAAAGAAAAAAATAAACTACTTAAAAATTCTATTGCAAGTGAAAAAAATTAATTTGGTGCATAGATCGAATATGAAAAAAAAAAATAATCTCAAAAATTCTCATTAATTTACACAATATGCGTATAGAACTGCGAATTGAAAATATAAAAAAATCATAATAAAACGAAAAAAAAAAAAAAAATTAAAAAATCATAAAAAAAGCGAAATTCTTGGACGTAAATAGTCTGGCTAATTTATTCTAATTGAATATAATCATTCGTATAATCAATCGTATACAAATATAATTAATCTATGAAGATATTCAACATTTCGGGAACAAGGAGATACTAATTGCGTGTGAGAGATTTCATTGGAACATGCGGTAATTTTTAATCGAGATAAATTGCTCAACTATACCTAAGTAACAAGACCATAATAATTCGAAAACCTACGTATATTTTGGTAGGTGATCTAAAAAAAAATAAAAAATAACAAAAAACACAAAACAAAACAAGTGATTTTTCACAGTCCTGTTTCAGGTTACATATGAACAGGTCGTTTGTCATCGTTACACATACATACGATTTTTTTATCGCTATTTGGAAAAGAAAAAACAAAATACCATAAAAATATAGGTACGATTGGTTGGGAAAAAATTTTTCGTAAATTTTCATTACTGAAAAATATAACCGAAAATAAAAACTTATACTAATGTGTGTGCGAATGTTATTATGGTTATGTTACTTATGTGGTTGTGTACGTGAAACTCGGATAAAGGTAATGTCGCAGGTATAACAGGATCAAAGGAAAGGATTACACGGTAAAACGAAAACGTAAAAAGGACTCAAGATAAAATTAACTCACCTCCCTGGTCATCCAGGGCAACCAAAGTGCGAATACCGGCTTCTTTGCTCTAAGCACGCAGCAAGAAAACACAAGACAGAAATGACATTTTTTTTTTAATTTTCTTTCTTTTGTACTTATTTTATTGCGTTTTTAAGACCGTCGCGACGTTCAAATCGGACATTCAATTTTTTTTTCCACATTTAGGTAGTTTTTTTGCCTTTTTTTTCAGGCCTTTTCTATACAAAGAATTAAGAATTCCAAGCAGATGTAAACAGACTGTGTTTGGTGCTATTTTATAACACAGCTAAAAACAATATACAATATTTATTTTCAACGGTTTTTCTGTTTTCGAGTAATCTTGGGTGTTTGAAAATTAAGATGCTTAATCAGTTCTTTTGCAGTCGAGTATTTCGTCGACCGAAATCTCTCATTATGGGTTTCTGCCCCCAGCATACGTATAGAACTGAGTAAGAACCTTAATATATTTGTATGATGTGTTATCGCCTTTTTTTTTCAAAAACCTTTTTCGCGTAATTGTTTGAAAAAAAAAACAAAAAAAAACCATTGAAAGGCAACATCAACACATATCATGCAATTAACATTTACAATAATACCACTCCGCAATAAAATATCTAGCGAATCTGTACACTATTCAACATAGGTAACAAAACAACCAGCGAATATAAACAAATTTCCATATTTCAGTAGAATAAGTTGAATTTCGATAGATAGAAAAGGTCGAAATAATTATTCGTCGTTTATATTCACTGGTTCGAGTATTATTGATTAATTTTTAAAAGTAAATTTAAAATTAAAATAATTATTAATCGATCGTCGTGTTAGTGGACGAACACGATGTATCAAAAATATGAAAGAATAAACTTCAGAAATGATCATACAGAGTGATTTCAAAACGACCTACACCTTCAAAAACTTGAATATGCAATTTTTTCAACAGCATGTTGCGAGCTTTGCCAATATCTGGAGTTGAAGAGGCACAAATTGACAAAATATTCAAAATTCAGGTAACTTTTGACAAAAAAAATGCTATAAAAATTGCTAAGAAACTTCATTTATGAAAAAAAATTTCTGCAATACAAAAATGAGTCGAAGGGAAGCCTAAAATCATTAGTACAGTCGCAAAAGCTTCTAAAGCTGCTTTTGAAAAAAAAACTTTAAACAAAAGTTATAGATTGAAATCCTAGGAATAATTTCAGTTATCACCAAATTTCCGATTGAACCCTTCCCTTCCCTCCAATTTTTCATAATTTGTTTGAAAATCATATTTTGTATGATTTTGAACCGTATTATGCGATAATGGAGGGGAGGGAGGGGTCCAATCGAAATTCTTGTAATAACAAAAATTATTTCAAAGATCTCAATCTACAACTTTTGTTTGAAAATTTTTTCAATCGGGGCTTTAGGTACAAAGAAAATAAGATTTTTTGGAAAGGGTGGGGGGGGGGCTCAAAAAATGGGAGAATGAAAAAAATACCATACCAGTTCATTGTTTTATCAAACTGTCTGGTCAAAGTATTCCCCTCTTGACAGTCTGCAAGTCCAAGTTGCATTGAGATGATTGCGAGCAGTACAATTGAAGTTCAAGGGTGATTTTCATACATATTATGCAAAATTGGAGGTGAGGAAAGGATCCAATCGAAAATTTTGTAATAACCGAAATTATTCTTAGGATCTCAATCTACAACTTTCGTTTGAAAAATTTTTCAAAAGCTGCTTCAGGAACGGAGATAGGAAACTTTCAAGGGAATGGGGGTAATATTTTTCAACACAAATAATTACGTAAATCGTGAAATTTCTCCTAAAATACGTCTATCGTCAACACAAACGACATTATGTAACGCAGGCTGCCTATCAGCTCAATTTGAGGAATCAGATTCCATCAGAATCACTCCGTATGAATAAAATTTTCAAATTCAAAATGAAACTAGAAACGAATAATAGGTCATAATTTCATTACATCGGATTTGAAAAATACCGATTCATCAAATTTTTGACGATAAAGATATATTTCGAATTAAACCCTTATTTTTCTTTTTTTTTTTCCACAACACGAAACGAAAATTTCTTCGGTATGTCTTTTGCTTTCATATTTTTCATCATTTTTACGAGCTCGTATTATACCGACTTGAATCGTACTTGAAATAACGACCCATTTTATAATACGTGTACGTCACAAAACACGGCGATATTTCAACCGTAACTCGCTATGGCTATAAAACGTCCTAATTTTGATGATTTTTCAATTTTCCTATCACGTTTCGACGTTCGAATTGAGGAAAAAACGTCGATGTGTGGGCGAAATTTTCATAATTTCTCGTTCGAAATATTTTTCACCAGGAACCAAAAACTCGTAAAATTGAAAATCATCAAAATGAAAATTATCCAGTTGCGTAAGAAAAAATACATAATATTAAATTTGAAATGGTACTTCAAATACCATTCAGACTTATCATTTAGAATAAACCTAATATGAAAGAATAAATTATATTCTAAATGCCTTACCTCTTCGCATAATGCTAACATACGTCGGGTACTTTCCAATGACTGAAAAAAAATAATAAAAATGATAGATTAGTAAATTATACGAGTAGTCAAGTACCTAAGTACATACATATTTCTTGCTATAACATAAGACCCATCATCACATACAATTTACACCCCTTTTTGGTAAATATCCCACAACAAATCAACTGATTATATACGATTGGGGTCGAAAGTGATTTTAGGCGATTTAAAATTAAAGAATCAAAGTTGTTCAAATAAAAAAAAACGCAATAAAACAGCATTTTGAGCATGACCTACTGATCTTTTACGAGTGTTTTTCTAACAATATTTATCGTATAAGATTTTGATATTTTATTACATCACTTCAAAGCTCACTTTCTCCTATTTTTAAATACAGGGTGGTCCATTTAGAAATTCAATGGTTTTGAAAAAAAAAAAACATTTTGGCTGCAAAAATCCTGAAAACCAACAACCTGTGAAAACTGATAGCTCGCAAGAGAAAACGAATTTCAAGCTCCAAAATTTTCATCCCTCGCATTTTTTTCGTAGCACCCTTAGTTTGGTCAGAAAATCCATTTCTATGAAAAATGTACAAAACTCAGTGGTTTTGAAAATTATGAAAAAATGACTTTGTACATTTCTCATAAACATAGATTTTCTGAACAATCTAAGGGTGCTACGAAAAAAATTCAAGGGATGAAAATTGTAGAGCTTAAAATTCTCTTTCTCCTAGAGTCTATACGTTTTTTTTCCAGGGGGCCTAGTTTCCGAGATTTTTGCTGTCGAAGTTGTTTCATTTTTGAAATGTTACAAATAGAGATTTTCTGACCAAAGTAAGGGTACTACGAAAAAAATGCAGGGGATGAAAATTGTAGAGCTTAAAATTCTTTTACTCCTAGGATCTATACGTTTTTTTCCTAGGGGGTCTAGTTTTCGAGATTTTTGCTGTCAAAATTATTATTTCATGCGTTAGAAATTGAAAACTTTGAAATGTCATAAAAAGGGATTTTCTAGCCAAACTAAGGGTGCTATGAAAAAAATGCAGGGGATGAAAATTGTAGAGCATAAAATTCTTTTACTCCTAGGATCTATACGTTTTTTCCTAGAGGATCTAGTTTTCGAGATTTTTGCTGTCAAAATTATTATTTCTTGCGTTGGAAATTGAAAAACTTTGAAATGTCATAAAAAGGAATTTTCTAGCCAAACTAAGGGTGATACGAAAAAAATGCAGGGGATGAAAATTATAGAGCTTGAAATTCTCTTTCTCCTAGGATCTATTCGTTTTTTTCCTAGGGGGTCTAGTTTTCGAGATTTTTGCTGTCAAAATTATTATTTCATGCGTTGGAAATTGAAAAACTTTGAAATGTCATAAAAAGGAATTTTCTAGCCAAACTAAGGGTGATACGAAAAAAATGCAGGGGATGAAAATTATAGAGCTTGAAATTCTCTTTCTCCTAGGATCTATTCGTTTTTTTCCTAGGGGGTCTAGTTTTCGAGATTTTTGCTGTCAAAATTATTATTTCATGCGTTGGAAATTGAAAACTTTGAAATGTCATAAAAAGGGATTTTCAAGCCAAACTAAGGGTGCTACGAAAAAAATGCAGGGGATGAAAATTGTAGAGCTTAAAATTCTCTTTCTCCTAGGATCTATACGTTTTTTTCCTAGAGGGTCTAGTTTTCGAGATTTTTGCTGTCAAAATTATTATTTCATGCGTTGGAAATTGAAAACTTTGAAATGTCATAAAAAGGGATTTTCAAGCCAAACTAAGGGTGCTACGAAAAAAATGCAGGGGATGAAAATTGTAGAGCTTAAAATTCTCTTTCTCCTAGGATCTATACGTTTTTTTCCTAGGGGGTCTAGTTTTCGAGATTTTTGCTGTCAAAATTATTATTTCATGCGTTGGAAATTGAAAACTTTGAAATGTCATAAAAAGGGATTTTCAAGCCAAACTAAGGGTGCTACGAAAAAAATGCAGGGGATGAAAATTGTAGAGCTTAAAATTCTCTTTCTCCTAGGATCTATACGTTTTTTTCCTAGGAGGCTTAGTTTTCGAGATTTTTGCTGTCAAAATTATTATTTCATGCGTTGGAAATTGAAAAACTTTGAAATGTCATAAAAAGGAATTTTCTAGCCAAACTAAGGGTGATACGAAAAAAAGGCAAGGGATGAAAATTATAGAGCTTGAAATTCTCTTTCTCTTGAATTCTATGAGTTTTTTCCCTAGGGGGCCTAATTTTTGAGATTTTTGAAGTCGAAGTGTTGTTTTTTTTTTCAAAACTATCGACTTTTTAAATGGACCACCCTGTATGTATTTGCTTTATCATTCAATTTTTATGAATTCTCTAAAATCACGAAATAAACGTCTCAAAATTTTTTCATTATTTTGCATAATTCTATCGTCTTCATCCTCTTCATGCTGAATTAGGCCAAAAAAGAGTTCACATGAAAACCTTTTTAGTTTTTTACTCTTCTTTATTTCTAACTCAAATTTCAAAAATCATAAAATTATGGTTTGCATACTCAATTTATGATTAAATATTTTTTTTAAATGAAATTTTATTTTCTTGTTTCCCTACCACATTCTCTGCAGCTGATCTTCAATTTTTTCCTGAATTTTTTTTCTAATAATTAGTTCTACTATAATTGTTTTGTTAGAATACTCACTCAGGGACCAAAAATTTCCAAATTTTAATACCTCAGTCGAAAAATTCCAAAAAATTAAAGCCTTACACTCGCTAGCTTCAGGTCCAATTTTTTTTTGAGACTCGAATAATATCAAAAATGGTTTCAACGGTTCAAAAAACCCTTTCATTTGATTCCTTTTCAGCCATGTTTCCAAAAATTCGATTTCCAATCACCAATCCCACCCAATCCCACCACGCATCGTATCGATTTTCCATCAAATTCCAACCGAAAATCCTCAAACGTAAATTGTACGCGAATTCTCGATACAAACACGAGCACCGTAGTGCGAAGCTTTTATCTTGCTTTTAAAATATCGTTTATTTGGGCGATGATACGGATCAAATAATAGGAAATCGTGTCATCACGTCGAACGTGAAAAAGGTTAGGGAAATTCGACGTCGAATAATTAATGGCTTTTTAAACCAGGCCGACAAAATCACCGACAATTACGCTGGTCAGGTTTACCAACTTTCTTTCTGTTTTTAAAAACCCATCACGTATATTAATAGGTCGCTCGTCTTTACTAATTACGGCGACATATGATCTTCGAGCTTCGATCTAGACCGCCATTGACACAAGCATGGGTAATGTTTATGAAATTAGATGATTAAAAGGCTCTTTTTTCTCCCTCCTTTTTTCATTTTCCACGGAATATTAAACTTTTTTATTTTTCCCTGACGTAATTATGAACGAATGCGCGAATATTAATGAAAAAAAAACTCGTAATGACAGCTTCAAATTCTATCACAACTGTTCCACCTTCGTATATGGGATATTAGTAATGTAACAAAGTAAACAATACCAAACATAGTAGGCTAATTGTAATTGCACTAGGTATTCGTTACGTCAAACACTTTTCGAATAATGTACAACGTGTGTGAGAATAACAAAACAAAACATTTTTCATTAGTTCAAGACTTCAAGAATGAAATGTAATTTTCTGGTTCGATTCGAGCAATACTTTTTATATTATTTTTCTACAAGTACATACAATAGATTTTCAATGGCTCGGCGAAACTCATTGGCCAGCTGAATAAATCAAAAATGAATTCAATTCATCGCAGTAGGTCATATTCAACGTCAAGACTCCAATCATTGTATATATAGCCTACAGAAGCAACATGTACTCAAATTCTTCATAAATTTTACAACAAATTTTCTCTTAGAAAATACATAGATAACAAAAAAGACCTATTTTGTAGAAAATTTTCAAAGTTGGAAGTTATATAAGATAAGTTCGGTACACTTTTTATCTAAGTTGAAAATTCAACGAGTTACGAAACATGAAAGTTTTATAGCTTTTAAAATAACGTCAAAAATTCTATAAAACAAGTTCTTTACACTTTTTTCTAAAGTTGAAAAGAGAAGGATGAAGGAGTAACAAAGCTCGAATGTTTGGCACCTCCTCGATTCGAGACAAATTTAAATTATTTGCATGCCCCATTTGATAGAAATTTTCACGTTTTACATATAAAACAGATTATGTCGAAGGGTTGTCTAAAATGTAAATTGAAGGCGGCACCACATTCATAAATATTTAGGACTTGGTTGGTCCTACAATTTTCATGTAATTGTAAGGCATTATCAACGGAGGATATTTCGTGAAAATTTTCAGACGGCAGAATAGAAAGGTCGTGAAAATATTTTCATTAAAGGTAACTAAAGGAGCTAGGCAGATTATAAATTTTCAAATCGTTTAGGCTCCTTCAATTTCAAACGTAGATAAAATTTGGACAAACCCTATGTACTCGTATCAACATAAATTTTGCCCATTTTTAACATTCAACGAGTTATGAATTACGAAAGGAAATATTCAAGTGCCTTTAGTGACCATGAATTCACCACACCCCCTCCCCGCCCTTGGGTATAGATGTATTTTAATGAGGGGGGGGGGGTGATTCAGTCATGAAAATCTCGAGGAAAAAATATCATCAATTTTCAAATCAAAGAAATGAAAAATTTGTAATTTTTTCAACATTTTTAGAAATAAGAAAACTTTGTAACAGTTCATTAGCCTCTCCCAATGGACCAATTTTGATATTTTTTTTCAAGATGGTTCTTTTGACGTGTAGATCTTTCATCATTCAAGCATCTAGGTCCAAAAATTTTCAAATTTGGGACTAAAACCCTCTTGGGCATAGCCGGTTAAGAATGGTGGTTTGGCCTCGGAAACCGATTTCTACCATTTTTGCTCCAAAAGGTCGACCATAGTGAGAAAAAAATTTCACGAAAATTTTGGACCCCTATAGGGCAAGTATTTTGGGGAGGAGGGGCCAAAATGTGTTTTTTAGTAATAATTTTCTAGTTTTTTGTCAAATGCAGATAGAAATTTCGCATTTTTCTAGTAGATTCTAAGGGGTCAGATGAACCTTTAAAAAAATTTTCAAAATTTTTGACCAATTTTTGACCGAGTTATGGCGTTTTAAAAACTTTGAGTCGCCATTTTGTAATGAAGGGTCGGAGGTACAATAATTTTTCCCCCTCAAAATACATGTTATATATCTATAAATATACCATGAAAATTTCAAAAATTTCGGAGTGGTGGAACACCGTCAAAAAAATGAAAATTGACCCCTCACGTCGTAAAATACTACCCATTTTATACTTGGAGGGGGAAAAATTTTGAATTTTTGGGATCTAACGCCCTAGTTTGATGCCACTCCATGAGAGAATGATGCAGAAAATTTTTTAGCCCAAACGATGCGTACTAACCCACCTCTCGACAACCAGTTTGAAAATTGTACACAACGAGCCCGAACTCAGCATTACTCCACCACACCGCGTGGCAAATTCCGAGCACGCGCTAATTATGTTCAATTTTTAAAGTGGTCGTTGAAGGACGGGTTAATACACATCGATCGGGATAAACATTTTTCTGCATCATCCTCTCATCGAGTGACATCAAACTAGGAAGTTGGATCCTGAAAAAAATTCAAAATCTTTCCCTCTTCAAGTATAAAATGAGTATAGTATTTTACGACGCGAGAGGTAAGTTTTGATTTTTTTTGACAATGTTCAACCACTCCGAAATTTTTAAAATTTTCAGGGTATACTTATGAATATATAGAACGTATTTCGAAGGGGTAAAAATTATTGTACCTATGACCCTTCATTACAAAATGGCGAATCAAAGTTTTTAAAACGTCATAACTCAGCCAAAAATTGATCAAAAATTGTGAAAAAAATTTATGAGGTTCTTCCGATCTCTTAGAATTTACTAGAAAAAACGCGAAATTTCTATCTGCATTTGAAAAAAAAACGAGAAAATTAATACTTAAACACACATTTTTGCCCCTCCCTCCCAAAATAATTGACCTAGGGGTCCAAAATTTTTTCTCACTATGATTGACCTTTTGGAACAAAAATGGTCGAAATCTGTTTCCAAGGCCAAACACCATTCTTAACCGGCTATGCCCTTTCGTAATTTTAGAAATATTTTCGATATTATTTTTTAAAACTTTTCTGGAAATAAAAAACCGAGTAACAGTTTGTCAGTTTGAACCATTCAAAATGTTTCTTTTGATGTGTAGATATATTATCAAGTATCGAGATCCAAAAACTTTCAATTTTAGGCCAAGAAAAATCAAAATTTCGAATTTTTTGAAAAAAATTTTCATAGAAATTAAAACATTTTATTTTCAATTTTTTTAGTGGTAAGGTATCTTAATTTTTTTATTTTTCACATTTCAAAATATTTGACCTTGAAAAAGATAAAGGTTCGCTAGCTTCTCCTACTTGCAGTATTTTTTTAATGTTTCTTCAGGGGGTGAGTTCGCCTGATGAGCCTGGGACGAAGCCCCTATACTTTTTAAAAATAATTTTCGCAAACATTTTATCAAATGGAAAAGCGATAATAACCAAATTCGGCATAATCTGACTTTTCAACGTTTTGCCAAACTTTAGAAAACAAAAATTTATTTTCAGACTATTGTTATTTTTTTCTTTTAGCGAAAGTTTCTGAACCTCAGAGCAGTGACATATCTATGCTAAAATCTTGGCAAGAACTTGGTTTCCAACTTTTTGATGTAATTATTTTCATCATTCGCCTCTTAATTAAATTATCGAAATTTGAGATATTTTTTCAACAATTTTTTTTGATTTTAGTATCGAAAATTTAAACTAAAATATCAGATTATGATATTTTTACATTGAAAACTTTTTCGTCGACTTTTTCCATCAAGATATCAAATCTTGATGTATCAAACCCCAATTTTTCGAGCTTTCTGTCAAAAAGTCAAAATGTAAGATTTTTACATCATCGAAAGAATATTTTCCTTCAAAGGGTACCCTCCATTAAGAGGGCAAAATGCCCCTGTCCTCAGATTTCGGAAAAATTTTAGTATAGTGTTGGGGGACTCTAAAAAACATTTTTCGTGGAAAAAATTTTTTCGTTCCCCACCCCCCTTCGCCAGGAGGTCGAAAAAATGCGATTTTCAGGTAAAAAATTCTCAAT
>FIZU01000030.1:0-14030 GCA_900064475.1 Pseudococcus longispinus
GGGGGGGGGGGGGGGGGGGGGGGTCGAGTTTTTTTTGAGCTGAAAAAATCGTCGAGAATGTTATTAAATTTGTAAACTATTTCTCAAACATCGATAAGAATATTGCAAAAACGATCTAAAATTCATAAGAATTGTCCAAAATCTCGTAAAAATTGTTGAAAAATAATGGAAACTTCTTCAAATATCGTAAAAAATCTGAAATTTAAAAAACAAATTCAAAAATTAGAAAACAAATAACGTGTAAATGTTGAAAAATTATGAAAATTGCATAAAAATTTCACAAACGACAAATTTTACATTACTCTTAGGTTTCTATGCAAATTCTAATCATTTTTACCTGATTTTCAACAATTTTCATAAATTGTTTTACATTAAGTAGGTACCTACTTCTTTTTAATTATTTTCTTTATATTTCGACAATTTGAACATTTTTCACGTTTTTTGATTTTTTTTGACGGTTATTGCAATATTTTTATCGGCGTTTATGAAGCTGCATGATTTTTTGACCCATTATTACGATATTTCTATTCATTTTTATGAGATGTTCAACAAAAACTATATTTTCTACAAAATTCCTGATATTTTGACCTTTTTAAATACATTTTGAATGATTTCTGTCACAATGTTTACAATTATGACGACATTTTTGGCCATTTTCATGATTTTTAGACAATTTTCACCACATTTTCAACGGTTTTCACCAAAATTTCGACCACATTTCAACTACTTTTACGACATGTTTAAAAACAGTTTGAACGTAATAAATTTTCTTCGGCCTCTTCTTAAGAACAAAAAATTGAATAAATTAAAATTCAAGAAGTTTTTCTTCGCCAAATGTCACAATGTGTTTTTTTTGTTATTTCATGATTTTCATACTCAATAAGCACCCTAGTCGATTGTATAAAGGGATTTTTGATGACCTTTTTATCATTAAAAAAAATTGGACTCTGAATTCGAAAATTTATTGGTCAAAATCGATCGAATAAGAAATCCTGGCCAATTGAAAAAAAAATGTTCAGGAAAGTCATTTTTACTGTTATTTTGATTTTTTAGACTTGAAACTTGAAGAAAAATTTTGAATAAAAAATCTTCAAAAAAATGACCGAATTTGTTGCCTGCTGATGTCAATTCTGAAACTCAAAAATTCATTGTATCTACTAATCAGACCGAAAAAATTACGCTTTTGTTACATATTTTCTTTTATCAGTTTGATAATTTCTACAGTTTTTGGAAATTTTTTCGAAATAACTTACCTACAGCAGAAATTTCGTAAATGTCAACTGATTTATAAAATTTTACGGAATTTTATAATCGGGCACTTGAAATACTGCAAAATCACTGCTAGCTTATTAAACCACTCTTCCATAACTTTTTAATATCAAAATAATGGCCGCATTCTTCAAATAGGTACACAACTAGTTCTTTAGGTTCAATCAAAGTGTTGTTTACAAATTTTAATTTTCTGTACATCGATACAAATAAATACTAGGTATTTTAACATAGATATCAAAAAAACCGTACAAAATTTTAGAAATTTTTTACAATTGATATAACGTTTTTGTTTCTTCGATACCGACGATAAAAATAATTTAATACTCACGTACAAACGATAAATTGCATATCAATATATCAAAGAAGCTTTTCTTTGTAAATGCGGAGAAACCCACTTAAACAAATACATACACAATTGAGATGAGTTATACTTCCACCTTTGAAGGCAGGGACATATACCATCTGGTTTCAAGACTATAGAGGAGGCAAATATTCGTACATTGATGTTTTATTGGTTGCATATAGCATATCAATTTTTGAAAGCACATAAAAACTTTGATACTTTTATCATTGTCATCAAAGCCACATTAATTACATGAAAAAAAATTAATCCACTTCAATAGATTTTCTTGCTCGATCTAATGTGATTACTAAGTAATTAATAGATCCTTTTGCTCTTTCATTTCTTCATTACCAGATAAACTATATCTCTTCATACGAAGACTCTAAAAGCGAAATTTTTCTCAAGGTGAAACATGCCTTGTAGGCAGAAAACACATATGCGCAACAAGTCGCACTTCAGTTTTCAAAAGGCTATCGAAGACATGCTACGAGACTGAAAATGACTTCTCTCCAGTCACAAGTGTATAGTCTACATAATTCTGCGCAGCGAACGCCATCCATACTTCGAATTGTCGAGGTAAATGCTTCTCTAGTTATTCGTCATTTTTTAAACGAGTTGAATATACGAGAGGTAATTTAAACTTAGACGTAGTAAGTCTACGAAAATTTTTCAACTCGTTTTTTCTTTCCAAATGAAGAAAGAAAATTCATTTCTCAAGACTTTTTTCAAATCAATTTTTTGTTTTATGACTTACTCAGAATTTTAAAAAAACTCCGAGGAGGCTGAAATTTAGTTTACAGATTTAGTAAAATGCGATGCAGCTTTTTTTTTGAAAAATGTCAAATTTTTACCTCATCTTTACCCTCTATTATGCCAATCTCGCGCTGTCGATTTTATCGAATAGAACCGCACTCAGGTGATTTCAAACCTAACTTGATGATTTTGCAAGCACGAATGCAATACTATCAAAATTGTCACATAAAAACTTCATTTTAATCTTTCTATTCAGCTAATAGGTTGCTCGAATTGGAACTTCCAATGCACACAATTTTTCGCAACCTTATATTTTCCTCATTTCCATTAATGTAGAATTATTATATCGTTTCGATTAAGTTAAAAATATCTGCTTACATTTAGAAAAATTCATAATTTCGTATTTTTTTCATCCTCTTCAGCACCGTTCACCTCTACTAATCACGTCTCTCTCGTTAATAAACCGTGTAGCTCGGGTAACTCGACAAATTAAAATTAAAAGCATCAATAGGAAAATAACTCGTAAAAGAGGTACGAAATTTCGACATAGAAAATATTTCAACCAGCTACGAGCATAAGCTGTGAACAGTATATGTAATGTATGTAATTCATTAAACCAAAATACTATTTTCCATTCACCTCACACAGCTAAAATCTACGCTTTGATGATTTGTTTAAATATTTTACAAAATGTATCCATCGATGGCTAAAATCCGTTAAGCCATAAATTATATGGCGGCACGTGAGCAAAGACTCGTTTAAAAATTAATCTCTTCGTCGCGTCTACGAAGCATCAAAAAATTAAAATCAAATTAGTAGGCACCTACTCGCCTACTTGGGAGTATTTTAGCATTCTCGAGAGACTTTCGGAAGAAGCATTTTATCATCCTTGACTTCCCTCTTTTCGGTAATAACAATTTAAACGACAAACGCAAAAAGGACGAAAGGAACCAGAGCCGGGGGTTAATCTGAATATCGATGATTATCGTTCAATTTCGACAAGCCACGGTACACGACTGAGTGCGTAAGTATTTGTTGACATAGAAAAATTGTTTCCTTTGCAGTTTGTTCGCAATGTAAAAACGTGACCTCTTTTATCTCTCATTTTCTCCGATCAAAGATCGTATTCGCATTAGAGAGGTACCTTTACATCTAATACAAGTTTCATCGAGACTGCGAGAAAGAAAAATACTTACGCCGGTAAGCATTCGATATTCGCCCCAAAAAATACGTCTGCCTCGTGAAATGAGAAAAAATTTAAACCCATCCGTCTATTATTTTGTTGCTCGTCGAAACCTCCGCCAGCTCTATGTAATAATCAAGCAAAAAAAAAGTAATTTTCTTTTCGCCAATAAAAACCCTCTAGTTTTTGTGTTTCGATATCTAACGTACATAGTAGATACCGTACGGTTTGTTACGAAGCTATGATGCGAACGTACTTATAATAACCTTTCGCTCGCGTAACTTGTTACAAACTTATATTCAGCGAGTACTTTCAGTTTAACATAGTAATAAAAATTTCAACAGAAACACAAATAGGTATCTACAGAGAAAAAAACAAACTTACCAAGTGACATATTTAAGGATACGCAATTACGCATTGAAATCAAATTTCCAGTCCGAATTATTCATCGCGACTCAACTGAAACAAACAAAACAAACGAAAACAAATAAATAATTTCATCGATCGTTAAAGAAGACACAAAGGAACGAAATAGATTCGCGAGAGGAAATTCATGAACTAGCGTCTCGTAAAATAGATTTCAGTTAAACTCATCTGAACTTGCTCGACAGTTTCAAGCAATCACAGACGAGTATTTTACTGCAAAATATGTTACACATAAAAATTTTCCAAGCTCCAGATCAGACCGTTTTGGACTTGAAAAATTTCAGAGATCACGCTGACTTTCAGACATTTTGTCAGACCTTTTCGGACTAAGAGAACTTTTCAAAATTCAAATGACTTTCTGAACTTTAAAAATTTGAAGAAAATTTTAAATATCACGTCTTTATGAACTTGAAAAATTTAATGAGCAAAAACATATCCTATGTTTTATAGTTTGATGGATAGTATGGAAATGTCGGAGAATTTTTCAAATTCATTTAGGTATTTTCAAAAAGGAGTTGAAAGTTTCAAGAAATCTTAAGGTTCAAAAATATTTTATGCGAAAAGCTTTGCACGATCTGAAATCTGCAGAAACCGTTGACTTTTTCATTCAATCAGAAACAAGTATTCTATTGAGAAATATTTTATAACGAATTTAAATGAATATTTCATGATAAATAATTGTTATTTCTCAGCTCAGAAGAGATTTTTTGTTTTGTCCACTTTAAAGCAAAAGTAGAAGTTCAAAACAACTACAAATTTCAAAGAAATCTGGTAAATCAGTGCGTCACGAAATAGATTCTCGAACCGTTCGATTAAATTTCAAATTCAACCCTTAAAATTGTAAAACACAAAAGAATTCGTGTTTGAACGAAGATACCCTCTTCTCTTTTTTATATTGTTTCGTAATATACACATTTTAATATCATTATAGAAGCCCGGCTTTTTCCTAACCAAAAAAGGGGGAAACCTTTCGAGCACGAGCCAGCGGATGATAATTTTCAATCCACGAATAATTATCTTAAAAATTGAGACTCATTGTTATCGGCGAATAGCGCGAATGCGAATTTACGCTAAACCGAGCTTTTTGGTCGTCTTTATCGCGCTTTCATACGCGCAATATTAAACGTTATTATTATTTTCATTACCAAAGAGACACGGTTCAACGATCTTCGTTCTTTTCGCCTTTAAAGTTTCATTTTTGTGTAATGAAAAATCGAGGTTTTTTTCAATTACCTTTCGCGTCATCGTGCGCTGTGTCGTATTGTTGCCATTATCTTGCGGTGGCGGATTATTGGTATGTGAAAATGACACCATTTTCGAATTTAGTTGAAACTTTGAATCCGGTTTTATGAAAATTAAGAATGATTCGTAGATTTATTGAACTAATTTTTAGAATCAACTGGGACGAAATTTCATTCAATTTTAGTTACATTCTCATAAATTTGGACACAATACAGGAAAGAAATAAAAAATCACTTTATCGTAAGAAGCTCATAAGAATAAAAAAACAAGAATCCTTTTTGGAAATATGTAGTTAAAGAACTGAACGTGAACGTGAGTCAAAAAATCAAGTCGTTAAAACGAATCGTTCCTGGAACTACATAATTCGTGCACGAATGACCAAGTTACTCGAATGAATCTCATATGATGATCGACAATATTCAGAATGGATCGTTCGCGAACGTCTGAATCACCAAAATGGTCAGATCACCTAAATTAATTTTTCGTGAATAACTGAGTTATTCGAATTAATAGTTAACGAACGACTAAATTCCTCAGACGAATCGTTCATCAACAACAGAATTATATCACTGAATCCTTCACGAACGACTGAATAATTTAAATGAATCGTTCGCGAACGACTGAAACATTTCAATAAATCATTCATGAACGACTGAGCCATTCGAATACATCGTTCGCGAACGACCAAGTCACTCCAATGAACCATTCGCGAACGACTGAATCATTTCAATAAATCGTTCGTAAACGATCCAGTCACTCAAATGAATCGTTCACGAACGACAGAATAATTCCAATGAATCGTTCGCGAACGACTGAATCATTTCAATAAATCGTTCATGAACGAATGAGTCACTCAAATGAATCATTCGCGAACAACCAAGTCATTTGAATGAATCATTCGTCAACGACTAAATCATTTGAATAAATCATTTACGAACAATCGAGTCATCCAATAACTGAATAAATTAAATAAATCGTTCGTGAATCACCTTATCACCCCCAATAAGTCGTTCGTAAAGACAAACTACTGAATCATTTGAATAAATCGTTCACAAACGATCAAGTTATTTAAACAAATCGTTTGTGAACGACCAAGTCACTCAAATGAACCGCTCATTCATTTAAATGAATTGTTTGTATTCAAATCGTAAGCAAATCGTGGAACCAAACGATAGAAAAAATCATTATCACAAACGAATCAGTCACTCGAGAAAATTTTTTCCTCAGAAACTCATTCAAAAAGTCTGCTACCGATTCGTAAATGAAAGGGAAAAATGCAGAAATCCTTTGGAAATGTTTCGCAAAATCTCCCCTAAAAATCACGTGCGAATCAGTGTTACCGGTCAATTCAGACATTTAAAAATAACTTCAATTTTTCACATAGGTACCTTCAAATCTACGAGTACGAGTACGTAAAATCGTACAATTAAAACTAAACCTAACGAAATTGCTGCGTCGAAAAAAACCTTACGAACACGTGTTTAGACACCAGGTGGCATCACGTAAGCTTTATTTTCGCCAATTCATTCCAGCTCGCAAAAATTTTTCCAATTCACATTACACCGCAGACGAGCTTTCCCATCTTTCCTTCGCATCACAAAAAAGAAAACTTGAATGAAGGTTGATGACCTACAAACGAGTTCCTCAAAGCGTGAAAATCGTTACATTTCAAATAATTAATCGAGTACGGAGTACCTGAGTAATAAAAGTAAATTAAAACGAATTCGAAAAAAAGTTGGGAAAAAGGTCTTCTATTTATTTAAACCAATTCTATGATAATTAATTAGTCACCTTTAAACCGATTATAAGTCCCTCGAAGTAAATTCATTTAAATCAATTGGCTTTTTAGAATTTTTCTTTGAAAGCAATTTCACGGCGACGTGATGCAAAGGTAATTGTTTTGTTTTAAAGAGGTAAAAAAATGCAATAAACATTTTAATCGAGTTTCAAAAAGGTAGATATATGTATATAAGAAACAGAATTGAGATTATTATTTAAGAACGACGAAACATTAGACTAGTGCGTACCTTTCAACTGCCAACATGTCAATACTAAAATCGATCAGACATTTGCATCACCATGTTAGAAATTGGAAGTTGCAAACCCCAATGAAATTTACGGTTAATTGAGGTATAATTAAACTCGAATAGAAACACATTTAATATAATCAGCGAGTAATTTTAATTATAGTGCACACGATCTCTGCTAATATCAATACCTCATACCTAACCACCTATTCGAATCAATACCAAAACAAAAAAATAACCCATCAATTTCCTCGCCACTGCTCGAAGCTCTTTCACTCTTCATAATTCAACTCCTCTTAGGGATACCGCAAAAGACGAATAATCCCGAGTTTTTTTTCTCGGCGGCGTCTTTTTAAAAACTCATCTGCTCGAAAACTTGCGGCACACTAAAGACTATTTTATTCCATTTAAGAGTCATTTCTCACTCGAGAATACTCTTCGGTATTCGCCATTCGCGGTAGGTACGGTCCTGCAAAGTGCAGACTTAATATTCCTTAGCTAAGCTGTTTTCGACAGATTAAAAAATTTCCTCTTTTAAAAATGAGAAAATAGCATCAAGGTTGCGAGTTTTTCGCCGATTCTTTCATTCTTTCATCGAGTTACAAGACCGTGTTCAACAAGCTGTTGATAATTCGCGATAATATTTAAGCAGTGTTGCCAATTTCCGACGTGTCTGCACCATCCTCGGTACCTTATAACGCACGTACTCCGATTACGCGGTATTTCCACTTTGTGTTCTTTTTTTCGCGCGCCAATAAAGAGAATAATAGCGCCACTTTCAGACACTCGTAAACCATCTTGTTCGTATTTCTCCCTCAACAAATTTACCGCCTTTTCTTTTCTTTTGATATTTTTTATGGCTAAATTTTGGTTAGAATTCGGTGCAAATATTTTTTGCGATCGAAATCGCCCAAAATCTAGACGATTTTATTCGATTTAACCCTCGATACGTTCGCAATCATTTCGTAGATTTAGATAAGCCAAAAAACATTATACCCTACCACAGAAATATGTAGAACACAACCTTGGTAAAAAAATAAAATTAATCGTGGGAATAAATAGTACTTTGAAAACTGAATGTTTCCTTTTCATGATTTTTTGCAGAACTCCAAAATCGAAGGGGCTAAGTAATATTTAAAACAAAAGTATTTGTAAACATTTTAATTTTTTAGAGCACATGTTACGAAAGAAAAAGTTAAATTGGAGCTCAACTAATAATAACGTATTGTATTTTTTAAAAGAATCTCGAGAGAGGGATACAATATATCAAAATTTGATTTCGTTTAAAAGTAGGGAATCTTTTTTATGTTTTAATTTTCTCGCGAGAGTTATAACATCGCGAACGCACGTTCAATAAGATATCACTACGACAAAAAAGTACCTATATTAAATTTTTCGTCGTTATTTCCAAATATCAGCGTGATCGGTGAAGAATTTGGATTTTTATATGAAAAATTCAAACAACGTCGCGATATTAAATTAAAACCGGAGTCAACGCCTCCGAAACATCTGCTACGTACTTTGCCTATACTCTCGCATAAAGAAAACACAATGCTTCCCTCCCTTTGGTATTTATTTTTCTAATTTATGCCATAAATTCGCAACCAGCACTGTGCCTATTCATACATATACCTATCTATACGAGCCTAATTATAACATTCTGTTGCTATAGTTGGCAGCCGTGCCGAAAACGCCGAATACAGACTGACTAAACATCTATTAACCGAATACATCCCGTCCGTCAGGCCATCGGTCAATTATTCAGAATCGCTCAAAGTTATCTTCGGAGTCTCGTTGCATCATATCATCGACGTGGTAAGTTTGCCAGTTACAGCTTCAACTTTCTTTTTGTAAGAAAGAAAAAAAAACTGAAGCAGTTACAACCCACTGGACCAATTCTTACAATTTTTTTCAAAATGTTTTCCTTGACGTCTTGATCTGTTATCGAGCATCGAAGTCCAAAAACTTTCAATTTTGGAACAGAAAAATTAAAATTTCGTTCTTTTTTAAACTTTTTTGACATTTTTAGAACTTGAAAAAAGTTCAAATTTGAGAAAGAAAAAATAAAATTTTGTCGTTTTTTAAACCTTTTTTGGAACAATTTTTCCAATTAGGGACAGACGAAATCAAAATTGTATTATTTTTCAACATTTTTTGATATAAGTATTTTTCATCTTTTTTGGAGAAAATTCTCAGAGAAAAAAAATCAGAATTTTGTCATTTTTAACAAATTTTTTGCATTTTTTTCAACTTTTAGTACGCAGCCTCTCTCTATGGAATGATTCCGACTATTTTTTTCAAAATGTTGGTATTGACGATGTGTCATCAAGCATCAAGGTCCAACAGAAATTTCTAAATTTGCGACACAAAAAATCACAACCTCGTCATTTCTCATTTTTTCAGTTTTTTTGGAAATAAAAAACTTTGTGACAGTTGGCCAGCCTCTTCCAATACACCAATTTTGACAATTTTTTTAAAAACTTTTATTTCAACTGAAGATCTTTCATTACGCATTAAGGTCCAAAAATTTACCATCAAGGTTTAAAAACTTTCAAATTTGAGACAAAAACATCAAAATTTCTTCATTTTTCAAAAATTTCTTGACAATTATACAACTTTTTGGAAAAAATGTTCAAGATTTCCCTCGAGCGAAGCGAGAAATATTTTAGGGACGCAGAGGGGCCCGGGGTTCGGGGCCCGGGAAATGAAGTTCCCTATTTTAAATTATTAGAAAAATGTCAATCCGACCCCCCTTTTCACATTAATTTCAAAATAATAAAATACCCTAAAATTACCCTTAAAATCAATGTTTCACATTTTACATTGAAAATATTTTTAAATAATAGGAAAAATACCTCTCCTGACACCTCAATCTTTTCCAGTCTAATTAGTAATAATTTTGTATTCATTTTTATTATCAAAATAGAAAGAATTCTCATAAATCTCATAAAAATGATGGATATAGAGTAGAGTAAAAAACTCACCCAACAAAATTTTAAGCGTCAAGATGTAGGGCCAGATTTTTGGGTTTCTAAGTGAAGTCATTTTCAAAAAAGAACATGGATTTTTGACTTTTACACTCAGAAAACAACTTTTTGCCTCCAACTTACCAGCAGGGCTAAAAAGTTTAGAAAAGTATCAATTTTGATCGGGAGTTTCGAATCCTTTTTTTCCTCATAGAATATGCACATATTATTCCACACCCTTTTTTAATTTAGAAAATACTCGAATGTAGTCAAGATTGCAACTTAAAATATTGAATTGGGCAACACCGCTATTCAATAATTTTGAAATCTAGCTCAACGAACCTGGAGTTTGGTATTATTTTGTTTCATTACATTCGACAAAACATTACGTACAATTTATGAAATTTTTGCCCCTTTTTCAAAATTGTAATCTTTTAAAAACTTCCACAAAGCCTGTTGCAATTCCCTTTATTTTTAATGAGCTAAAAGCGTAATGAAAAAATGCTACAAATGGCAAGTTTCTCCGTTAAAAATAATTCAATTAGATTAATTTTCGAAACAAAATGAAAAAATGTGCACTACTATTCCTATTCTACACAAATACACTCCAAAAGTATACGACATCAGTCTTTAATTTGTAATAAAATATTAGTTAGCCACTTTTCAATTCTCCAGAAATATGCTCCTCTTCGGAAGTTCAAAAACAAACTCATCGCAACTTTGAAACAGAAACGAAAAATCACGCTACAAAAGAAATACGCGAATCTCGAATGAAATGAAATGAAATCACCGGAAGAGTGAAAATCTTCGTTTGGAAAAAGTTTGCAGTTTGCAACACTCGGTGAACTTCTGCTACTTTTTTTTTCTCGCGAAATATATTCGCAATAAAAATAAAATTCTCGAAAATAATAACGATAAGTGAATTTCATCCGAGCTTTCTTTTTTTTTCGTACAATAAAAGGCAAAAAGCGAATGATTAAATTACAAGGTATTTTGGAAAGGGAAACTGCGCGCTGCGCTGGTAGCAGACAGGAAGGAACGAAGAAGAGAGGAAAAACGAAATCAAAAATACAACGTGTAAAGTATTTACCTTGTGTACAATAGAAAAGGTTGGCTGTTAAGCGGATAAAAATATACGATTTTAAAATGTTCGTATATACACGAGTCCAACTATATGGAACATTTAGTTCTCAAGTATACTTTTCACTTTTCACAGGCTCGTCACACATAAAAGACGTTTCGCTTTTTTACGACAATATGTAACTGCGCAAAGCTCATTCTCGTGGATGTTTGTTTTGATTTTCCGATTATTTCCGAAGAAATAACTATACATGTCACGTCACAGAGAAGTATAAGCATGTGAAGAGAAGACCTTATGCAAATCCACGCTTCAATTATATAAACAGTCAATAAAAAAGCGAAAAACTGTCTCAGTTCGGAAATGTCGCAGGTACCTAAACCTATGGGTATCTCTACCCACGCTAACCGCAGTTCTCGTATTAAAAAGATAAAAATGCAAACGCCCTTTTTTTTTTTTTTTCACTCGGGATATTTTCATAAACGCGAGAATACTTTTACCGCAGGCTAGATTATTAGAAGAGAAACCCGAATTTCATAGTAGATCATCTTTTATACATAACCTTTCCTTTAAAGGATAAGCTTCCGAGGGTACTGTTTGCAAAATGACGATAATGTCGCTCATTTTTCAATACTAAAACCTAAACCCGAAGAATGGACCGTGAAACGCATATTGATATGGAGAAAAGTTTACAAATTTTCACAGATATGCGCGTCGTATATATACTCACACTGACAATGGATTCTATTACCTGCGATTTTTCTTACGAGTAGGTAAACAAAGAGGGTATTTTTTCGTACTGCGTTGTTTATCAATTACATACCTACAGGGTGTTTCATAGCTGGTGACCCTGCTTCCGTCGGGTAAATAGGTGACCTATCTCGAGTACAAGTAGGTATAAGGTATATATTGGCGTACCCTTGGAATAAATCTTTTGTTCAGTGCTTTAGATTCCTTAAACAATTTTCCTATTAACCTGCCATGATTATAAAATCTTTTCAACGTTGCAAATCTCAGTTTTCTATCTTGCATACGTAAAAAATTATAAATATTTGAAATTGGGATAAAAACTATGTTTTTTTTTCTATTCGATTTTTTGATCTTTAAATGCTTCCAATTTCGTACCCAACGTACATTTTTCCATAGAAACGATTTACTCAAACGTACACATAACTTATAACCGTATTTAAAGCTCGAAAAATTGAATAGAAAAGAATTTCATAATTTTTGTCCCAATTTCAAATGTCAATAACTTCTAATGCATGGAAGTTAAAAAGCAGGAGTAGGTTACATTCGTAATCATTGATTAGCGATGGACAGTTTTCTTAATAATAATTAAAAAAGGCCGGAAAAATGTAAAAAGTTGTGAAAAATAATGAAAAAAGTTTCAAAAGGTGTCTTGTGGGTTATCATTTTGAAGCTGTCATCGAGATACGAGTATCTAAGGCGAAGCCCTCCCGTGAAATGAAAAGGGAAGCATATGTAATGAAATGGAGTGTAGGCGGGTGTAGATTATGAAAATTCCAAAAATACCAAATGATATTGATTTTAAAGCCTTTTTATAAATAGGTAGGTAAGGCACCTAGTATAGGTACATGATACAAAGACCTTGAATATTTTTTTTTTCACATCGTTGCGTAAAGTTATAAATGTGACTCTGTTGTCAAACAATCATTCAGTAGAAAGGGCTTGAGAAAAAAATTCATTTTATGGAAAATTTAAAAAAATTGTTTGTTTCGTCAAAGTAAGTACTTAGATGATAAAATTGAGCTCGAGCAAAGAGAAAGCGAAAATTTTTGCGGAAAAGTGCATTAAAAATCAGAATTCTTATCATTTTTTCAACATTTTAATCGTCCAAAAATGACAATTTTTAAAAGAAGCTTCCAAAGTGTAAAAAAAATTTCATAAAAATAAATACCTAAGTATGATTAGGAGATCATAAAGAGCTGCCCGAGCAAAACAAGAGAGGAATTTTTTCAAAAATTTATGTCGCACAGCGAAAAAATGCGGAATTTTTTCAATAATTTATGTTGCACAGCGAAAAAATGCTCAATTTTTGAACATCTCATTATGACGAAAACAATATCAAAATGATAAATATTCAAGGCAATAATGGCAATGAGCTGCAACCGTGTTGCTGCGCAAATTCGGAAATTGGAGCTTTATAAAATTTTATCGAATTTGTAATTTCCCAAAAATTGAAATTTTGTTCAACTCTCTGCGAGAGCTTGCCAAATTTTCAAACGAAAAATGACTAGGAGGATTTGACAATTGACACCCCGTAACCCCTTCTCGAACCGGCCCTGCTAACAACTCAGGTTAATAATCTTCAAATCTTCAAAAAAGTAGATGAGCTTTCTTTGAACGTTTCGTAAAACGAAAAGTAGGTAAGATACCTACTCGTACATTAGGGTGGAGCGCGAAAAAAAAACATACCTCGGATTTTGACTAAATTCAAGGGAGTGGTTCATATTTATATGGGGACGAAATATGAAAAATTTTAGACCCCTAGCTCAAAAAGGGGTGGAGCTAGGGAGCCTCAAAGTGGGATAACTTTCGAAAAAAAAACGATATCCAGCGCAGCCCCCCCTACCAGGGAGTTAAAAACTTGCAGATTAGTGAAAAATCGAGATTTTCGATTTTTAAAAAAATAAAATACCCTTCACTGGATATCAAAACCGGGTCAAAATGGCTCCTATTGATCCAAAAAAATTATTTTGATTACAAAAATTGAAAAGTT
>FIZU01000032.1:0-10476 GCA_900064475.1 Pseudococcus longispinus
AAAAAGATCATGTGCAATTTTCACGTAAAAGCAATATTCAAGGCGCTAGAGGTATTTGAAAATCTTAATCAGGAATAATTCGAGAACCGGTTCATAGATTTTTCTCAAATTCAATAGGGTTTTATTCTCAGTACTGCTTGATCTTTCATAAAAATTTCATTTCATTTGGTCCATTATTACGAGACTTATCGTCTGGACAAAACTTTAAGTATATCTACTGTCAGATCAATTTTAATAGCTGATTTTTCGATTTTCAATAATCAGCTAAAAAACTAGTAGGTAATATAAAATGACACATGAAATAGATTCGAAACATTATTTAGAAGTTTAAAGCAATAAACTGGTCACGCAATTTTTTGGAACCTACTTCAAGTAAATGATATAAAATTGGATTGGTCTACATTTTTTATTCCCCTTTCTTGTTTCAATTGCCTTCTAATTCTAAAATACACATAAGGTTGTTTAAAAATGGATGGAAATCATTCGATTTCATTCAATTACCGAAAAACAATTAAAGAAAGAATGCAAAAGAATATTACCGAAGGTACATCGAACTTTACAACGTTCCATTATTCTTTCGATTGGCCATTTAATTCGATGGGAATCGAATGTTTTTATTAACTAGAATGTTTTCTTATTCGCTGCCAATATAATTTTATAGCTGCGGTTTGTTATGGTTGAAAAATCAATAAATTCTACGAGAACGCCACCATTATGTACCTACCTTTTTTCAAAATATAATTTTTTTCACGATTTTAAAACTTCGCTAGAGAAATTTGAAACTTAGGAATTCGTCAAATGGCTCAATTTCCAATTCAACCAACATGTGCGGTGGTCGTATTGGACAAAAGCCAAGGAATCCTCCACTCTGAAAATTTTAATTACTCGTTAAATGTCACAAGTGCAACCAACGCCCGCGAATTTTTTTCTTTTTTAAATCAAGGTCTGGCTGTCGTACTATATTAATATTTTGTCATCGTAAGGAAAATCCCAAATAGACGATTAATCATTAATGTATCATACCTATCACGAATTGTAACATTGATTCTTTTTTTGTTCACTTTACAGAACGAAAGAATGTCGTGGAAACCACAACAGCATTTTAATGCTCCTCAGCAAACCGTCGCATACCAACAACCACCTCCGCAGAAATTGCATAACGGAAATTTAGGGTAAGGGGACATCTTTTCTAGATTAATTACACGTT
This sequence comes from Pseudococcus longispinus, assembly GCA_900064475.1. Lineage (NCBI taxonomy): Eukaryota > Metazoa > Arthropoda > Insecta > Hemiptera > Pseudococcidae > Pseudococcus > Pseudococcus longispinus. Next base: position 1,208 of record FIZU01000032.1, read on the forward strand.
TCATTTGATTGTGAATACCAAGTGTATCGTGAAAACTGGCAAGTGTTCCAATCGGAACTGAAAATAAGAAATAAGGGCTTCTCGAGATTAATCTGAAATCTCATTCCGATAATATTGGCGATAGACCAGGCATAAATCATTCTTAATTTTCCACTTCTTGCCAAATATTCATTTCATTTCCGATATTGTCAATTCAACCTTTAATCTAAATCAGGACGGTGGTTCATTTTTTATGGAATTTCGGTCGAATAGATGAGTTGGCCTCTTACCTAATTTAGATTCGATTTATGTTTTTATTTATTTTTCTTTTCGTAATTTAGATAGGCATTGCATTGATTTTTTTCGTATTTGAGAAAATGTTTTCATTTCAAACCACCAACTTACCCTTTTAAGTGAATTGTCATTTGTCAGACGTTAGGCTTTTTGGGCTTGGAAAATTTTTGGTAATGAAATTTAGATACATTGTCAGACATTAAGTACACTTTTCGAACTGGAGACATTTTTTCATTTTAGTCGACTTTTTGGACTTGAAAAAATTCAGAAATCATGCCAACTTTTTAGACGTTTTGTCAGAAAGCCTTTTATTTAAATTTTTTTAATTTGAATTTTTGCAGTTTGAAAATTAGGTGCTTTGGGAGCAGAGATAATGCTTGCTTCTAGACTTTTTGTCAGACAAACAATTTCTGACTTTTTGAACTTGAAAAATTTCAAGAAGGTATAAATCATCAATTTTGTCAGGCTTTTTTGGACTTGAAAAATTCAATGACCAAAGCATATCTTATGTTTTATAGTCTCGGTAGGCGGCTTAGCCGCGAATGTGTAAAAGTCACTAAATTTCATAAAGTCTGGCAAATGCTCTAAAAGTCATTTTAGGCTTTTTTAAAAATGTCATGAGAAAAATATCAGCGTTGCATGTTCAAAATTGTTGTATGTTTCATAAAGTCTGACAAAATGTCTAAAAGTTGAAAATGTCAGTGACGTTATAGATAGGCGGATAGACAACAAAATTGCGATTTTCGTCAAAAATGTTGTTTTTTGTCAGAATTTGCCATTTTTTGTTCAAAATCATCATCAATTTATGGTCAAAATTGTCATTCAATAGTAAAGATAGTCATTTCAGGGGAAAAACTGTTACTGTTGGTAAAATTCGTAATTATTTTGTAAAGATACCAGTCTTGGTCAAAATCATCATTTTCTGTTATTTTCAATTTATTGTAATTTTTTGGTCAAAGTTGTGATTTCAATTTCCAAGTAGAAATTGTCATTCCCAGATAGAAAGTGTCATTTTTGGCCAAAAATTCTGATTTTCATTAATTTTTTTTGGTCAAAATTGTCATTTTTGGACAAAATTATCATTTTTGGTCAAAATTATTATTTTTGGTCAAAATTATCATTTTTGGTCAAAATAAAAATTGTCATTTATGGTCAAAGTTGTGATTTCAATTTCAAAGAAGAAATTGTCATTCCTAGGTAGAAATTGTCATTTTTGACCAAAATCTCTGTTTTTCATTGAATTTTTTGGTCAAAATTGTCATTTTTCGTAAAATTTTCATTTTTGACCAAAATCACTGTTTTTCATTAATTTTTTTTGGTCAAAATGAAAATGTAATTTTTTTTGTCAAAGTTGTGATTTCAATTTCAAAGTAGAAATTGTCATTCTCAGGTAGAAAGTGTTATTTTTAACAAAAATCTCTGTTTTTCATTAATTTTGTTGGTCAAAATTGTCATTTTTTATCAAAAATTGTCATTTATCGTCAAAAATTGTCATTTTTTGTCAAAAATTGCCCTTTTTGGTCAAAATGAAAATTGTCATTTTCAGTCAAAATGAAAATTGCTATTTTCAGTCAAAATGAAAATGTCATTTTTTTTGTCAAAGTTGTGATTTCAATTTCAAAGTAGAAATTGTCATTCTCAGGTAGAAAGTGTTATTTTTAACAAAAATCTCTGTTTTTCATTAATTTTGTTGGTCAAAATTGTCATTTTTTATCAAAAATTGTCATTTATCGTCAAAAATTGTCATTTTTTGTCAAAAATTGCCCTTTTTGGTCAAAATGAAAATTGTCATTTTCAGTCAAAATGAAAATTGCTATTTTCAGTCAAAATGAAAATGTCATTTTTTTTGTCAAAGTTGTGATTTCAATTTCAAAGTAGAAATTGTCATTCTCAGGTGGAAAGTGTCCGTTTTAACAAAAATCTCTGTTTTTCATTAATTTTGTTGGTCAAAATCGTAATTTTTGGTCAAAATTGACATTTTTTGTCAAAATTGACATTTTTTGTCAAAATTGTCATTTTCTGTCAAAATTGTCAATTTTGGTCAAAATTTCCATTTTTTTTGGTCGAATGTTATGATTTTAAAGTAGAAATTCTCATTCCCAGGGAAAGAGTCATTTTTGGACAAAATTGTGATTCTTGGTCAAAATTGTCATTTTTTTTGACAAAGTTGTGATTTTAATTTCAAAGTAGAAATTGTCATTCCCAGGTAGAAAGTGTCTTTTTTGACTAAAATCTCTGTTTTTCATTAATTTTTTCGGTCAAAATCGTCATTTTTCGTCAAAATTGTCATTTTTTGACAAAATAACCATTCTTGGTCAAAATTACCATTTTTTTAGTCAAATGTTGTGATTTCAAAGTAGAAATTCTCATTCCCAGGGAAAGAGTCATTTTTGGTCAAAATGGTCATTTTTTTAGTCAAAGTTATGATTTTGTAATAGGAATTCTACACCACCCCAAAAACCCACTTAAAGAGGTCGAAAGGGATGGGAGACGTATCTTTTTAGGTTGTTCAATCGAAATAAAAACACCATTCTCCAAAACAACATTGTATTTGGAGCACGTAGTATATTCTCTTAGATGATATTATTACGACTAACTCTACTACTACCCACTCTCATCACGTAACATACATCGCGTATATATATTTCAAGTTGCGCACACCACTAGCAGTGTAGCCGCACTCGACGGCGCAAACCTCCCGGTACATTGCCCCACCGGCCCCACGAAATTGGGCTAAGAAGTATAATTTCGAATATCAACGACACTGCCCCAGGCGATGCTGTATGGCAACTTACGTTACGTGATAAAGCGCACGACAGACTCACTGCCCCACGAATTTTATCTTAAACAGCCTAATACTACAACAAAAAAAAAACAAACAGCAGAAGGAAATTCCCAATACCGGACGATCGTAACTTTTTATGAAAACCGCAACCTATCCACTCGTATATGAATACGAAACGTAACTTTTTATGAACTTTTCAGTTTTGCATCATAACTATTCCATTCTAGCTCGCTGAACCGGCCGCACCAGCTCGAATAGCTTCACCGCGATCTGTCTGACCGCTTCATTGTATACAAACACGGTCCCATTATACCTAGGTATCTCGCCTAACGTCTTCGCACATGATGTCCTGTGCCTCATAAAAATACATATATCTCCACTCGTACCTCGGACCATAATTTTTTTCCAGATCGGTATTTAACGAAGACCTCGCCCTAGACATTTCACTGTAGGATATTGCCGGCATCATTATCACATCCCTCGCTCCTCGGTCGTATAATAATTCGAAAATGGATGCTACGTAAAAGTTGATTTTTCGATCGTTCGCGTCCTTTGCCAGCGTATCAAGATCTCTCATACTAATGACTAATTTTTCCGGAACTGCCGGCAATTTTCGAAGAGCCTCTCGAAATTTGTTTAACGAGATCTTCGTCCCGTAATATGGAGACTTTGCTAAATCCGATATTACGTCCGGCATGTCCTTGAACGCCGACCTCAGGATTTGATACACTAGACCATCACCCAGGAGGGTATACTCCCCAAAGTCGTATATATAGCCTCCTTTTATGGCTAACTGTCGAACCTCCAGGTTTTTTACGCCAGTAACGACCGCTTCGAGTACGCCTGCACTATTCTGATTGTTCGCCGCTTCCTTTTCAACCCGATCCATCTCAGCTCTGTGTACCCGATGTAACCGATCATTTTCGTCTTCCAGCCTATCACAGATATTCGCGAGACGGTCTGCCATTTGCTTCTCTCGAACAAGCTCCTTTTCCAGACTCGCAGTGCGAAGTTTCGAATTCTTCAACTCTCCTTCCAGCTTTTCCACCCGAACACAGTACTCTCTCACCTTTGCCTCCAGAGACCGGATTTCGCGCGTATCTGTTTCGGACGTTTCGGGCTCATAAAACATCACGTTCAAGTATATTTTGTTAAGATTGCACCATACTTCGGGCGTCTGGCACACAGGGCAGTTCTTTATAATTTCCTCGCCATACCAGTTGGCTATACACGCCGTGTGCGCCACATGCCCGCAACGAGTGATCCGGATTGAATTGTCATTGGACTCACTACCCAGAAACTCCGACTCCATGGCTAAACTGCCTTTGCAAATTGCACAGGCTGAATACGCAAATGACATGGCAGGTCCCTGTTCGGGCGCCAAATGTAATAGGAATTCTACACCACCCCAAAAACCCACTTAAAGAGGTCGAAAGGGATGGGAGACGTATCTTTTTAGGTTGTTCAATCGAAATAAAAACACCATTCTCCAAAACAACATTGTATTTGGAGCACGTAGTATATTCTCTTAGATGATATTATTACGACTAACTCGACTACTACCCACTCTCATCACGTAACATACATCGCGTATATATATTTCAAGTTGCGCACGCCACTAGCAGTGTAGCTGCACTCGACGGCGCAAACCTCCCGGTACAATTTCAAAGTAGAAATTGTCTTACCCAGGTAGAAAGTGTCATTTTTGGCCAAAATCTCTATTTTTCATAAATTGTTTTTTCTGTCCAAATTCTGAATTTTTCCTCAAAATTGTCATTTCAAAGTAAAAATTGTCATTTTTTAAAAATCGTTTTATTTTTTTGACAATTGCCTGTCATTTTAAGGGAAAATCACGTTTTTGATCATTTTAGGCTATTTTTAAAATTCATCAAGGAAAATGTTACGGTTGCATATTCAAAATCTTATTTTATCGGACACTTTTTGGACTTGGTAAATTTTTGAAATTTCAAATCACTTTTTGGATTCGGAAAAATTTTCCCATCCTGACTTTAAGACTTTTTGGACTTTGAAAAATTTTCGGATTTTCACTGACTGGACTTTTTAGCATAGCATGCTTTTGTGATGAGCAAACCTGTAAAACTTTTATACATTTTGACAGACAAACAATTTGAACTTGAAAAATTTCATAAATCGGGGTAACTTTTCGACATTTTGTCAGGCAGACTTCTGGACTTGTAAAATTTCAGAGATTACGCTGACTTTCAGACATTTTGTCAAGCTATTTAGATTTTCTGAATTCGAAAAATTTTTCAGATTTCAATGATTTTTTTGGATTTGGAAAATTTCAGAAAGTCTAACTTTTTCGATTTTGGACCAAATAAAAATAATAATACGAGTATTTTACTTTAATTTTTGCAGACCAAATTTCAACTTCTCGAAACCAGCGAATTTATCGAACTCGGCAGTACTACGAATGCTACAAGAACAAGAAGACGACGTTAGAGTCTGCGGATCAAGTGAGTAATTATCATGTTTTCATCGCTCGTACAAACAAATATCTCATTTTAATCCAATAACCTTACTAATTTGTTTGTCATCCCGATGAGAACATATTAAACAAGCAAAAAATAGATCGAATAAAAAAAAACGTAAAAAACTCGTACTATGTGCGCTTCGTGTGGAAATATTTTTAGATTAAAACCTTGATAATTAAACATGTACGTGCGTTTCCCTTTCTAATTAAAAAACAACGTTGACTCCCCCAACTCCACATTGCTCTAAGTACGTTCGCGTCGTCATTCGCATCACTACGCAAAAGAAAAATGTCTGGGAAAATGCTTATTTTAAATAAATATATATTTACTTTTGAAACTGTTCAAATGGATTGTAGCCAATAGTTCGCATGTTGCATAGGTACCTAGAAAAACTCAGTGTTACGGGTCATAAGCGCATGAAAAAGAAATTCTTCGAATATTACGACGATGTACTCGATGCGATGTCCAATATTTACCTACCTAAAAAAAGATGAACTTTATTTTAGTGCAAAAATAATCTATTTACGTAGGTACGAGTACATTAAAAATACATTAGGAATTTTCTTTCATTTCGATGATAAAATAAATAATGCGAACAGTGTCTCTGTACTCGGGCCCTTTTCCTTATTCTCGAATCAAAATAAAACGTAGCGAATATCGTTGTATGCTATTTCTCAAAATCAACAATGGCATATTATTTGCAATTCGTGAATAGAATTTTTCTTCGCACGTTTCCCTCTATTCATTCATTTTGGCAAACCCTTGCCAAGTTGAAAGTGTCGAGAAAGCTTAAAAAGCGTATTTGTCATTTTGCCCCAAGAGACTTGCAAGACTGCATCTGCTCATGCGTACATCTGCAGGGTACTTTCGTAAATTTTTGATACCCTTATTTGTACTAGAACTGTAACCTCTCTCCCTCATCCCCAATACCTGGAAAAAATCAAATGTACTTACATTGATTTTTATGTACATAGTTTGCTTTGTATCTTATTTCGCAAGTTGAAGCTTCCTATTTAATTTTTTTCCAACATTTAACTTATATGGCTTCACATTTTTAAAGAATTGCAAATTATTTGAAATTTATCCGAACTTCGAAACTTTAATGGAGCGAAAATTTCAATTTGAAGTTGAAAAACTTTCGTCATTTTACGAACATAGTATGTTCTTAGACATACCTCATCAAGCATATGCCACGCTCGTGCTCGATACCCTCGACTAATATTGTTTTTTCCAACGAAAAATATCTACAAATATTTGAATATATCGATTACCAATGAAAGCATATCGTTTGATATTTACATTTTAGCATTTTTAGTCTTCTCTGCAAGCTTCACTAAGTATTATTTCAATCGATAACTAGGGTACTGCACATAATTTCAAACGCCACTAACAAATTGCCTACCTAACACAAACATCTGCCACCGTAGCAAAGCAAACAGACACGTTTGCATCGAGGTAATTAACGCATAGGTATAACTCTTGTAAACAGAAATATAAATATCATAACAGATTTCATAACGGCTTAAAGATGACACACGACGAGCCAAAGAATATTCATGGGTCATAAAAAATGGGAAATTAATTAACGATAAGCGCCAAAAGTGTTATGGTTTGAGTGGCTTGAAACAAAAGAGCTATTTTATAGTTATATTTTTTATGTACAGTGGTGTGGTCCTTTGTGTATGTTCGGTAAAGAATTTTTTTCAAAGGGCATAGCTGGTCAAGAATGGTGGTTTGGCCTTGAAAATCGATTTCGATAATTTTTGCTCCAGAAGGTCAACCGTAGTGAGAAAAAATTTTAATAAAAATTTTGGTGCCCTAGGGCAAGTATTTTGGTAGGGCGAGGGACAAAAATGCGTTTTTTAGTATTAATTTTTTCTTTTTTTGTCAAATGCAGATAAAAATTTCGCATTTTTTCTGATAGACTCTGGATGGTCGGAAGAACCTCAAATTTTTTTTTCAAAATTTTTGATCAACTTTTGGCCGAGTTATGACGTTTTAAAAACTTTGAGCCGCCATTTTATAATGAAGGGTCCAAGGTACAATAATTTTTTCCCCTTCAAAATACGTATTATACATCCATAAGAATACCACGAAAATTTAAAAAATTTCGGAGTGGTGGAACATTGCCAAAAAAAATGAAAGCTGGCCCCTCGGGTCGTAAAATATCAACCATTTTATATGTATTTGAAGGGGACAAAATTTTGAACTTTTTTCGGGACCCAACCCCCTAGTCTGATTCCCCTCCATCAGAAAATGACACAGAAAATTTTCTAGCCCGATCGATGCATATTAACCAGTCCCTTCCTCAACGACAAGTTTGAAAATTGAACACGGGCCCGAGTTCTGCATTACTCCACTACACCGCGTGGCAAATCCCCAGCTCTCGCTAATTATGTTCAATTTTCAAACTGATCGTTGAGGGACTGGTTAATATGCATCGATCGGGATAAAAAATTTTCTGCATCATTCTCTGATGGAGGAACATCAGACTAAGGGGTTGGGTCCTGAAAAAAATTCAAAATTTTTCCCCTTCGAGTACATAAAAATGGTTGATATTTTACGACGCGAGGGGTCAGTTTTCCGAAATTTTTGAAATTTTCATGCTATTCTTAAGAAAAAAATCACTTTTCCTCTTCAAATTTTGAAATTTTATAATTTTGATTAAAAAAAAGTGATTTTTTATGTTTTTGTGGAAGTTGAACGCTGATAACTTTTGACTCGAGCAAGATAGGAGGTCGAGATTTGCGCCATCGGGAAGAGTAACTATTTTCACATAAGTCAAGTTCATAATAATGGTATGTTTATATGAAAAGTTTTCAAGAATTTCAATAAAATTGAAAAAAAATTGAATTTTTTTTGTTTTTTTGAATATTTTATCAGTGATTGAGGTTTCTTAATTAACTAAATGAGAAAACATTTGCATGAAAAAAAAACTAAAACGAATGCTCCTTCAAATGGTGCAAACCGCAACCCTCTACCTATCACGGTTAAAATTTTATAAGCCAATAAAAAAGTTGAACAAGATTGAAAAATAATTTCCCTTCAATTCCAAGAGTAATCAAACATACCTACTTGCACTCACGGTCGGTTGCCTACTTACCCACTGGAAGGAATGCCATCAGGTGCGGACATCTTGTATAAGACGTATTTTGAAGGGGGAAAAATCATTTTATTTTCGACCCTTCATTACAAAATGGCGGCTCAAAATATTTAAAACGTCATAAAATCAGCCAAAAATTGATCAAAAATTTTGAGGTTCTTCTTCCCCTCTAGAATCTACTAGAAAAAACTCGAAATTTTTATCTGCATTTGACGAAAAATGAGAAAATTAATACTAAAAAACAGATTTTGACCCCTCCTCCTTCCAAAATACGTGCTCTAGAAGTCCAAAAATTTTTTTCACTATGATTGACCTTTTAGGGCAAAAATTGTGGAAATCGGTTTCCAAGGCAAAACCACCATTTTTGACCGATTATGCCCTTTGAGGCATCTTGTTCCTTAAATTGGTTCATTTTGACTAGAAAATAGGATCTCCAAAGTTCCGTTCAAAAAATTACGAATCCTCGAGATTAACAAAAAAGTAGGGCGGGGGGGGGGGGGGTAATCGCTCACCATGATATCGAAAATGTCGTATTGAATGTTCAATAAATAGCCATGTTTTCTCTTTTAACTTGATTTTTCATAAAAATTGTATGAAATTCTATCAAATTTTC
>FIZU01000045.1:0-26889 GCA_900064475.1 Pseudococcus longispinus
TTTTTTTTTTGAGGTTATTGTGACCGACCGCCCCCCCCCCCAAGAATGTTGGGAGGGAGGGGTTGAGACTCTGACTTTTCAAAATTTCTATATGATGTATCAAGGTGTTTTTTTCTGCCTTTGAATTCCTTTTTGAGATTTGGTATAAGTAGGATAGACGTATGTAAATATAATACAACGCACCGCTACAATTCTTTTTTGAGGTGATTTTGACTGAACAACTCAAGGTGGCTGTGGAAGAGGGAACACTCAAAATTTTCATGAGAGGTTACAAAATGTATAAGTAGTATAGAGGTCTGTTTGTAACGGTGTTGTGATGATTGATTTGGTGAATACGTTTATAGACCGTAATTTTAAAAAAGACGAAAATTTTTTCAATTCCACCCTTCCCATTTTGATGGTTGAAATTTCGAATATTCGATGTTTAAAATAAGTACTTTTGTGTTATTTCATTTTTACACGCGTCTATATCACATATTTTACGTTCCAAGAAAAATTTATGACGTCTGGCGAAAATTTTTCTGGGATTTCGTGGGAAATGAATACATTTTCTAAACAATGAACATTGAACATGAAATTTTTTTAAATAATATCTATATGTAAATTATATCATTTTCTGAAATTTGTTACTGTCGTGATTTTGTAAATAATTCTTTGAAAGTTGATAAATTTTTCAATGGGTATATTTTTTCTTGTTAACAATTCACTGAATTTTTTCAATATTTTCTAAGATGAAGCAATTCTATGGAAATTCGTTTTAAAAAACTTCTATTCCTGGAATTTTGTAAAAAAATTAATTCCCAGAAAATGAAAATTTTTTGATATTTCTTTTGTTAAAATTTTTCTGAAATTTCGTGGAATTTTTCAAGATTTATTCAATAAAACAGTTTTTAATATTTTATGTTTGTAAAAAAGTTCCTGGTAAAACTTGATGAAATTTAAATTCCGAGTATTTTTTAATTTATGAATTAAATTCTTTGAAAGTTGGTTTAAAAATTTGTCGATGAGAATTTTATTTTTGTAAAGAAGTTTTAGTCAAGATTCTGTGAAATTTTTTTGGGATTTCACCATCAATTCTTTGAAAATTTATGAAAAATTTTTCTACACCTTTTTTATAGTCTAATCAATTTTATGAAACTTTGTTGAAAATTTTCTCAGATTTTATGAAAGATTTTTCAAAACTTTTTCGAAAAAATTCCCCAAAATTATGTGAAGAAAAGTGCAAATGAAAATACTCATATTAGGAGTAGGTATATGTGACTGGTGTTTTTTTCAAAAATTCATTAAAACATTTTTTGGTCGTAATGGTGGGGAAAACATCTGAGAATAGGTTAAAATTATGAGGAAAAATTTTCAATAACATTTAGGGGTTGAAAATCATAAAAAACAAAAAGTGTCCATAGGGTGGACCTCTTCCCCTAAGGTTTGAAGTCGAGCAGAAAATTATATCAAGTCAATTAATCAATTTCTGATTTACAACTCATTCCCGAGGGCCATGATTGAAAATTGGGATTTCAAAGAAAGGTAACACGTTCATGTTTTATCTTACATTTAGGTACCTTCTCAGTCACATCTAAATCTCGAGTATTAGTATGCACCACCAGTTCACCACTCACCGGACACCATATATGCTTCTATTCGAATCAATTATTGGACAAATTGACTGCCAACTCTCATACCTCTTTAGGTGCACATTTCCACTTGTCGCAGCACGGACGAAATCTTACAGCTAGCGTCATTTTACGTCGTATTACTATCCTACTGCTAGAAAAGGTGATGCCGGCTAAAGATCACCATCCTTGATACCTTAATCAAAGCTGAAAGCAGATAGGTTGGTGTATGGGGACCGGTGAAGCGAGTGCTGACCTATTACATCATTAAACGTGTATTTTTTTCTTTTTGGTATACGCGGACATCACGGCCGGCACGCAGCCAGAAGGCAAGAGGCATTGGTCGCGCGAAACTTTGTATGATCGAACTGTGGTAAAGAGTTGAAAAAAAGACCCGGCTTGTTCTCTTACGCGTAAAAAAACCCGTTTACAAAAGCGGCAGCATTCGGTTTGATTCGCGTTTGTATACTGCATACTACGTCGTATATACCTCGCTTCACTTCACCATCGTATAACCTAAGGCGACATCGATGCTCTATATGTGTATCCTTGTAATATGTGCATACTATATCTGTATATCTATCTATTGGTTTCTTCTCTACTCTCGTGTGTGTGTGGATTTTTTTACGCATCTATCGATCTTTCTTTCCCTTTTCCCTCTCTCCGTGCGCGTCTCCTTCATGGTTAAATTGCCGCATTAAATATGGTATATCGACAATTGATTATGGAAATTTTTACGCGCGTTTGGAGATGAAGACGACGACGACGACGCCAAATGGCAATAAGAAAAAACCGAGGAGCAATTTTTTACAATTTTATGGAATAATTACCTTACCGTACAAGGTGCAATAATAAGCAATCGGCCGCGTAGAATTCTTTACACGAGTATGTCGTCGTCATCTCAGATATCAATCTCATCTTGCTCGAGAGAAAGTTGATTAGAATAATGAAAGGTTGAAAATTATAAAAATTTACTAATAAGCGATATTAGATCAAAGCAAAAAAATACAATTTTCGTACTTTCGGGCGAAAAAGATTTTTGGAAAATTAAAATACGGGCAAGTTAGTTATAAAAACTTGATCATGTAATAGCAACCAAGCCTTACGAAGTTTTCATTTTCTCAAATTCGCATTGTTTCGATAAGAAATTGGCCAGAAAATGCAGTTTTCCACGCAATGCATAAATTCCAGTTTTCAAACTGTTCTAGGGGTACGTACTCAATATTGACCACTTGAAAAACCATTCCGAATCGTATCAAAATTCATAAAATAAAAGTTCAAACGCAAATTCATATTGAAATAAAAATATATTCGCAGCAAACCGCAACCTTCTAGCTTTCCAGGGGGGTCCTAAAATATTAAAGGGGGAGGGGGTTGTGGAAGTTGAATTTTCCGATAGTACCGGCGCAAAATGTGATCGAACTATACCATCAAACCATGAAGAACTATACGAAGAAAATCTATAAGAAAAGCATAAAATGGAATTTACGTTTTTGAGAAATTCCCTACACTTAGTTTTACTGAAAACAGCCAACAGCCAAAAATTTACCCCCTTTACATTTATTCGACTTACACAAATTATGTAATTTTTAAAAACTGAAAAAAATCCACGCAATAGTTCCAAAAATTTTCAAATTTGAAGACTGATAACGCCTCAACCAGTGGTCGTAGCCACTCAAAGGTTTTACAGGTTTGATTCCCCTTCCTCTGTCAAGAAAATAACCGAAATTTTTCCTCAAATAAGCTAAAAATACGTTTTTAGGTGGTTTTTCATCTCTTGACAATAGGGCCAATTAGTGGGGGTGCAGAGGGTGCGACTGCACCGGGCTCTGATTTTTTTAGAGCCCTTCGAAAAAGCCTTATTTTTCAAAAAAGAAAAATAAGGCTTATTGAAAGAAACAAAATTCGGTGAAGTTTATTTAAAACGTTATAAAAGTAGTTCAAATTCATCAGAACGTTGAAAATTCCCATGAAAATCATCGTAAATATTGTAAAAATGGTCAAAAAGTCATGAAAATTGTTGAAAATTTTGTAAAAATTATTGAAATAGTTTTGAAAATCGGTAAAAATATGGTAGAGGTGGTCAAAATATCGCGAAATAATGACAGAAATTGTAATAAAAATCATTAAAAGCATGATGATTGATGACAAAAAGCCAAAAATCATAAAACTCGTAGAAAATACAGTTGAAACAAAATTTTCACAAAATTCAGTAAAAACATTGTAAAAACAGTCGAAAAAAAAATTAAATTGCTTAAAATGTCGTTGAAATTTCTCAAATTTCTATAAAAATCAGTAAAACATTGTCAAAAAGTTGAAAAAAATGATATATTATATAGCATCTAAAATTTGGTAAAAATTGAGAATTTATTCCTAAAAATCGTCGAATAATGTACTGAAAGTGGTTAAAATGGCATAAAAATGTTGATATATTCTCAAATTTTCTTGAAAATCAGTAACAAAAAACGCAAAAAAGCCTAAAGCATGAAAATTTTATCGCACCAGGGCTGGATTTCTCTCTCACCGGTCCGGCGTGACATATTCGTAGTTTTTTGAAAAAAGTTTTGTCAATGTGTCATGCCTGAATTCGACACCTTGGAGCAAAAAGGTGTTATCTACATTTTAGCGAGCCTAAGAAAAAGTGCCTAAGGCCTATTTTCACTAAACATGTTTTGAAAAAATGGACCTTAGGTGCTTTTTCTTGGGCAAACTTAAATTCAGATACATAGCACCTTTTTGTCCCAAGGTGTCGAATTATACTACAAGTAAAAATTGTACAAAAATACATACTCCAAAACGACTCCCTTTTCTCAAAATCGAACATAATCCTCCAAAAGGATAATTTCATAATTCCCATCGGCTCAAAATCATGCTTCATTTAGACACTCCTTCTATGAACAATACCATAATGACCATTGACGAGCTGATTTTTCATATTATCATTTCAAAAACTAACAAATTTAGAGAATATTTTCATTTCAATTCTGGTGAGCCCAAATTTTGACATTTTCTACGAATTTCCAAAAAAGCAGAGCGTTTAAAAAAGTCAGATGATTTAGCATTTTTTGATACCAGAATGAGAGCACCATCTCAAAGTCAAAAACCCCCTTTGTAATTTCCAAAAATCATTAATACAAAAAAAAAATCGTTCAATTTTCACTCAAATGACATGATTTCAACGTCGAAAATTCAACCTGGTTTAACCAAAAACCAGTACTTTTGCAGGATATCACGAGGTTCGAGCCAAAGGCAGGAATGTTAGGCAGCCTGCTTAAGATTCAATTTTTTTCAGTTTTCGAATCAGTTTCGTTACATATCACCTATGGTTTTTCGAAGAAAAATCTTTATCATTTTTGAGAACTATTTACCTCGAAAATTACGTCGAAACATTTACTTCTGTATTGATTCTTTGAAAATGTATAATAGTCGGAAAATTTTCAATTAACTAGTAGGGATTTCCCACTAAATTTCTTAAGTACTTTTTTCTACCTCTTTTTTTCACGTATAATCCGAAAATACGTGCTAAATTGCGTCTTATTATGGTAATAAATTAGTGCGCTGTAAATAGGTATATGCATAGTTAAGTGTACTCTAGCAAAGTTGAATGAATCATTCCACCATTTTCCTATTTAATGAAATCACCACAAAACTTGACCGAAAATAGCTAGGATGAAAAAAAATTGGAACATTTCCAGCGGAATATATAACCAACGAATAAATACCGTAAAAGTGAAAAATACTGAACCAAGTCGCTAAATGGAAAATTCAAATACCCGTAACGTAAAAAAAATCTAAATAAAAACAAACAGCTATGTAAAAAAATCTAAATAAAACCAATTTTGCAAACATTAGATAAGTTCTTCGATCTTCATACAATGGGAGTAATTTTCAATAAGTATCTTTTCCATTTGAAAAGGGATAGAAAAAGAGAGAGCGAGCAAATGGACATTGATACGAAGAGAACTGAATTCAAAAACATGACACTCTTTTGCTAATTCCACATCGAGTCCGAATCTTCAACACAGCGAGGTGAGTACACCTCATTCGCATACATTACATACGTAAATATACGTGGTTCAAGTAGAAGATACAGTCACTACACACGCATAAACTCGACATAAAACAGTCGCAATTAAAAACCCGCTATAATAAACCGGGCGTCGATAAATATCGTTTATAATTATTTAAGTCGTCGTTAAACTGATCATCGTCGTCGTCGTCGTTCGTCTTATACTCGTGTAATTTCAATTTCTCCGTACGAATAAGACGACACATCGCACCACACCATTTTGTAAACGAGATTTACATTTGTGATATGATTGTACGACGTACATACGATCTGTGTTCTGCGTGGTGGGTACTTGAAGTATGTACGTCTACGTACTACGTAGGTAGATGGTACGAGTACTAATAGCATGGTAAGTCCACTACCGGTATACGCTTCTGCTAGATAGGCGTATCATCGGCTCATTTCATTAAATAACACCGTCTACGATTAATTTTCTACACAATTACTATGATCGCATCGCATCGCGAGCTATGTCGGAGCTGGACTGCCACAGCCAAAGCCACAGCCATAGCAGGCCAGCGCCAAGAGTCGCAGCTCACTGGTGCCTGGTAGTGAGTTCTGACTTGTGAGCCGGTTCAATTGTTGAGCCGACTGAGAACGGCAGTCGGCCGAATCCACCGAGTATGGCAACACTGTCGCTAGCATGGCTGACTGCGGAAAGTTTATGCCGCGGTGCTATGTGGAGAGGCCGAGAACCGATTGCCGAGCGCCAGCGAGAGGTAGAGTAGCGAAACCATCCAGCAGCAAGAGGCAAAGAGAGAAACCTTCGTCACCGTACCAGTTCGAGACTGTTACGGAGAGACCGAGACCGCCGCACCGCGGCCACCGCCAACGTCCTCGTCATCGTCGAGCAAAAAACTCCACTATTCAGTACATAAATACATACAACTCGTACACAAACTCTTTTAGAGCGAAAGAGATACCAATAATACAAGCATACCACCTCTCTGTCGCACTCTTTCTTTCATTCATTCGTTCGCACACACGTACACTCCATTCTCTCCGTAGTATATTTGTACGTACATAGTGGTGCCCAATTGCCCATTAATTTACCGGACGATTGCACCAATCTTGCTATACAGGGTGTTCTAACTTCGATTGGGAAAAATGTAGCTAGTGATGGTACTCGCTGAGAGTAAGTGGAATCTTCTTGGGTATATATAGTCTATTCTCAAAATTGAAGGGGCTGGGATACTTGAAATATTGGAAATTGTGGCTTTTCGTTTAATCATTTCTGCAGAATTTCCCAGCCACATCAGATGAGAAACATTGCCAAGTTGTAGAACTCGGAGAAACAAACAAAATTACTATCTGTTCGGGCGGACTAGTCTGAAAATTTAACGACACGAGAATTAAATTGGTCAAAAATTATCGAAAAAAATTGAATTTCTATTAATCTCACGATTTCTAATTTTACATAGACAATTTCTCAGCGTTGAAAATCGAAGCTCCTTCAATTCTGAAAACAGAGTATAAGTGTACATGGGGATTTTGGGTTTCTCTCAGCGAATACTATCACCAACTCTCTTTTTTCCAATCAAGGTTGGGACACCCTGTCTATTTGATAGGTACACAGCACACACCAACGATATGTACTTTAACTAGCGTACTATAAACGCAGGTATCCAGGTAATAGGTATCTCTAATCTACGTACACGCAGGAAGAACGCAGGTATTCCAAAAAGATCTCTTCTCTATACGTAATACCACCATCGTCGGACGATTCTACCACATCGCACCCCACTTCACCCCCTGTCATTCACACAGACCAGTAATTTAGCACCTATCGATAGCCTGGCAATCGTGCCGCAGAAAACCCAAACATTACGTATACCATAACCGCAATCGTCCTAAAAAACGAAAAATCGTCGCGTTCTCTTCGATATTTCAAATATTGACCCAATCGAGATACTTTCGCCTTCGATTTTTCCTTCTTCTGCGACCCAGTGTAAAGTCTGTCGCGCTCTACATACGAAAACACTTCGCATCGGCAAGGCATACGTGTACTTCCAGAAATGCGGCGATACTTATAGTTTCTGGTTGGCGAATTTTGCCAAATTATCGAAAATACCGACTCGTTTATTTTCTTCAACGTTAGAACCACGCTGGGTTCTCCATTACTTCGCTCTACTATATCAATTTGAAATCTGTAGCTACTTTGCACAGAACATCACGTAATTCACATCCATCGTGGTTTTCACGATGAGCATCCACAATTACATTATGTAGATCACTTCGAACAATCGACTATTTCCAAGAAAATTCTCACAGATTTATATGTATTTCGTCATTAGGAACCGAGCTCTATGTCCATCGGCTCGGTTTATTAGTACATAGTAAAACAATCTTTGCGAATGTGGCGGAAGATGATGAAGCGAGGAAGGGGGGACGACTTCTGTATGCAGTTATGCATTGTTTTATGGCGAGCCATAAAATCGACCAATGTATTTACGCGATCTAATTCCATCAAATCTCACAAGAGAATGTACCAAACTCGCAGGGGTCAATTTACTATCCTTACTAGTTGACCAATCTCTCAGTACTCATCTATACGTAACCGTATTACATGCATTATTGACCTAACCTTTGAAAAAGGAAAGCAATCGCTGAAAATATTTCTCGCGAATGTAATTCATGGCTCGATTGATTCCGTTATGAGCCAACAGAGCGGAGCTGAGAAGAAATTTCAGCAGATCGAAACGCAATCGACTAAAAGTTACTTCGACGCGATAACGTAGGCTTACATTTTGAAACTTTTTGAAAGTTGTTTCGATTCTAAAAGGAAATTCTGGTTCGCTAGTATTGGTTTCTAAAATTGCACCAGTTTTTCTCCATTATCTAACGTTGGTTTCACAATTCAATATTTTTTTATGGTCACATTGATGACTTTGGACAGAAAATCGATTTTCTGAGCGAACTAAGGGTTCTACAAGAAAAATGAAAAGAGATACAATTGAAAACACAAAATTTTCTATCCGCGCCAATTGATAAGCTTTTTGCTAAAAGATTCAGTTTTTGAAGTAGAACTGTCCAAGTTTCGGTGAAAATATCTCGAAAACAGAACTTTCTAGAAAAAATTAAACCTCCAGGAAATCACAAATTTCATGCTCTACATTTTCGTTTCCATTAATTTTTTTCGTAGCACGCTTAATTTGTCGAAAAAACCGATTTTTTGTATTGGCTTCAAAGTTTCGAGGAAAAAGTAACTTCGTAAAAAATCCTCCATGATGTATTTTTCCAATTTTTCTTACGATAAGCGCGAAAAATCTTATCAGAATCAGTGAAACACCCATTGAACTATCATTAACATTTTCGCTATCTACCTGTGTCATCTACAAGGTGGTCCACATAGAAGGTCGATGGTTTTGAAAAAAAACAACGTTGACTGCAAAAATCCCGAAAATCAAGTATTCCAGAAAAAAGCTAATCAATGACAGCAGAAAGAGAATTTCAAGCTCTACAATTTTGATTCGTATATAGCATTTTTTTTGCAAGACTCTAGTTTAGCTAAGAAATTCACGTTTGGGGGATTTTTTCCATTTTCAAAACCACTGACTTTGTATATGGGCTAAATTTTCCATAAACATAGATTTTATAATAAAATTAAGGGTCCTACGAAAAAAATGCTAAGAATGTAAATTGTAGAGCTTGAAATTCTCTTTCTGGCGCAAAGATCGCTTTTTCCCAAAAAGCTTAGTTTTCGAGGTTTTTGCAGTCAGTTTTTTTTCAATTTCAAAATCATCGACCTTTATGTGGGCCATCCTGTATATTCCGAGTAATCGGTTAAAAAATGAATATAAACGAAATATGGCATTCCCATTTCCCGAAAAGTCCGTAATTTTTGCAAAAAATATCGCATTCTGCTTGGTTTACGAATAAATCACGTTTTGAAAACCTACAATCAGTCGAGTCTTTTCCTAGCCATTCTCACACATACTGAAGATTCTTCAACTCCAACGCCTTCAGAAATTTTCCAGTCATCGCGTCGCCTGGATCAGTGTTTATTTAGGCTATACTACGACCTAACAGCACCTACTATCATCCGTAGGATTTAAATTCTCAAACCACATAGTCGTTAACCGCGGTGGACACGTCATGCGCTCCCATCTTGGTAGGCGACTCGTCTACATGATACAAAAATCGACTTTTTCGACATCTAAATCTTATTCTGGCTGATTTGCGCGCGTTAGTGCAGTGGCCAAAAAAATAAACACACATACACAACTCTCGAGAGAATCCGTTATAATGAAACATGTTTCGAATAGGTGGCCGTTACAAATACACGTAATCGTTGGCAAGCTGCTTTGCGGAGGACAGATCGCCGCAGCTCCGCAGACCAATCTCGTATTTATTCATTGGTATGTACCCTCTGCAAAGGATCAATTCTATTCGAGTGTAAAGGTGATTTTGAAGAGAAAAAATTACACCAGCTTTTCCACGATTCAATTGTCAATTGGCTCGACAACTCTTCGAAGTTAGCATTGCTGGCCTCATACAAGTTCGAACGGATCACCTAGTACAATATCAATCTAAGCGTATTGGCGCACTTAATTATACACAATACCGCCGTCATCGTATTCGAACAATAAAACACGACCGTGTAAAAAAAATTTAGGTCAGACGTTAAATCGGCAATTAGCGTCATGTATTTTCAAAGTCAATCGGTTCTCGCAAACTCGTTGAATTGACACTTTTGTGGTCGTCGTCAACTACGAGACTGCCACCGCCTCCTCGCCAAATACCTGTTGAAATGGGCGCACCTCCTTATACCACACTCGAAATCTCCAAAATGAGCCTTTCATCAATTTTCGGGCTGGGACGTGAGAGCTTTTTTCAACCATACGCAATTGATCACGACCTCAGCATTGTTTTCATTCGTACTTGAAATGGAAACGATCTGTGTTCGGAGCCTAATACCTCAAATTGTTTCAAAAAACGTGACAAGGGTTGTTTTCCATAATTAGACGCAGACAACTGTACGATTTTGTGAGCTGGATTCGAAAGACTGTTTCTACAAGCTAAGGCATCCCTCGTCTATCAAACAGATTCAATCTTTTTGAAAAAATCTGGAGATATCTCCGATCCAGTCGCAGCTTTTCGGATCAATTCGATGTAAAATGACCGATAACTCGAGAACGGCAATCCAAATCGACCTTTTTTTCGATCAGAATCAAATATGATGGGTAATATTGGCAATACTGGGACTTTTCTTGGTACTATCGTGTTATACGCGATGATTTCAACTTACTTATCGAATCTAGATGCTCGGCGGCGTCCCCTAATCGATTAATTTTGACGCACTAAGACACATAAAGCGTGAAACGATTGAAGCACTGCATCGATCACCACACCGCGCACTGAACCAAACACCGCTCACATACAAACCCAAACACAACGTGACCGACACTCAAAATTGCTCAAAAAACCGCCGCAAACGGTACGGAAATTGCAGACTCGACTCGGTACTCGGGGTCCGAAAACAAAAAACCCAGCAAAACAAACAAACCACCGCTCGTATTTACTCACAATACGACGATCGAGCCAACGAAGTAACAGCTGCGAACAGGTTCCCGAATGAAACTGATCGATGTCCGTCGTCGTAGTAGTCGAGAACCACGTAACCAGCGCGTACCAGGCGAAACCGTCGCAAAGCGTTTTAACCCAACGCCAGCGTTTGCCATTGCGTCCGTGTGCGCTTGTGCTTGTTTTTTTCTTTCGTCTATACACTTACACAGTTACACATTTTCACCAATCATAATAGTTTTACAACGTTGTTGCGTCTTCTCCTCTTTACACTTCTTCATCGCCTCTGTCCCGCGGCCGCGAGCACCGTACTCGCGTATTTTTTTTTCCGCGAGACGCGTAATAAAGTTTTCTTTTCCTCTAAATATTATTAAACGCAAATATACAGCCAAGACCACGACGACGTCGACCGGGATGCTGCTTTATGCGTCAATTCTTCGCTTCTCCGCGGCTCTATTCAGTATACATTTATCTTCTCTTTATCTCGGGCTATTCAATGAAGATTTTTTTCAAATTTTTCTTTCTTTCGATCTCATCGTGTCCGTCGGAGCTGAGGAAAATAGATGCTATGAAATTACCGGCGGCGTTGAAGCGTCGTTGCCAAATTTCCACCACCAAGGTACAATTGTCGACGTGAAAATGAAAATCTTCTCGGCGCGCCGTGGAGAAAAATCAATAGTGAAATTCTTCTCGTATCTGGAGTTGATATCGCGTACGTAATTGACGACTGCCGGAGCTCATTAATTAATAATCGCGATGCGTCGTTTCGGTTTCGTTTTCGTTTCGTCCGATTTTTCCCTTTCATTTTCTTCTTTCCACGTAATAAACGAGAGATGCTCGGAAAAAAATCGTTTACATTGTACCTGCGCTCGAGAAAAATAACATCAAACGGTACTTCGTGTATTCTCTAGAAATTTTCACATCGCGTGAATCATTCGATAAACCAAATTCAAAAAATAATCCGGTTTTTCAGCTTGACCGTTTGATATTCGGCAACGTTGCGGATCGATTCGCAATTTGCAATTCGCATGTAATTATTCGAGTCGTGTTTATGCATATGTAGATGACACAATATTTTATCGTAAAGGTCATCTCCAACGTGAATGACGCATCTCGTGAAAAATTCGGATAATTCGAAAGAAGGCAAAGAGCAATGTATATCAAGTTTGAAATTTGAATAATTTGAAAATATTTTGAAGAAGTATGGTAATAGGAGCTGAAGTATTAGAGAAAAGTGAGAATGAACTTGATGACGTCATAAACCCTGCTTTTCAGTTTGTCTGATCGATACGCGGTTGGGAAATGTTGAAAAATATAGAAAATAGGACAGTAATATACCTCTCATCTTTCATCAAAGTTTGAAAAAAAAAACACTAAAAAATTTCCAAAACACTCAAAAAAGTAACCTCCACCCTTCCCCCACCCTGCACTAAACACATTTCCAAAATATCAATATTAAAATCACATTAATCTTTAAAAAATTAAAAATACTTCCAACGACACCGAAAATAAAATTCACTCCTGCGATAATAGCTTTAGGCAACACCTTTAACTTTCACGTACTCCCGCCGATGTCTTTGTTTACAACATAGGCTAAACGAATTTGGGCGGTAAAAATCCAAACCAACATTTTTTAGATCAAAATTACATTCAAGACGACTCAACCAATAAAACATATTCGACGTGAATCAAAAAATAGGGGGAAAATACTAATCCACTCGATTGAAGCATTCTTAAGAGCATTCCGAACGGATTTACGGCACGGCATCGGAGCAGTCGCATAGGTAAACAAACCTTAGGTTGACTATACTAAACGATTTTTTATTCAGAAATAAACGTTTCTGGTGAAATTTACAAAGCAATAGGGTGTCTTTACCTTATACTGATGTAAAATTCAGAGGTATAAACACATTACCGGATATTTTTTCAAACACTCGGCTTTGTATCAAATACACCAATTTCAACTGTATCGATACCGTAAACACCGATCTGTGAATCTATTCGCAATAACAGCCACTCACATTGCGAACAATTATTTGTTATATGCGGATAATATTCTATACTTAATAGAAATTATAATGCAAGATGAATACTCTATCATAACATTTAAAACCATATAAATTACCTGCTGTTGGAAGTACCAGGGTGATGAACTTGGCGAGGCATCCAACTCGATGAGGCAGTGGTAAACGGTGAACGCGTCAGGCGCCTGAAACCATTTCAATGTATGTTTATTTCATTCATTAATGGAGTCTTAAACGATTGTTACACAATATTATTAACAAATCAGCACTAATTATTGCAAATTGAATGAATTTTAACAAATTACAAATTATAATAAATTGCAAACATTTTAGTTTTTTGATTCAAATAAAATTTACCTATTTGACTTTTAACATTCGCATAAGAAATGATTGAGCCTGTAATTTTTGTACAACGCGCTCTGGTGAGTATTTTAGGAAGTTTGAAAAACAATATTTTTTATCCTGGTTATATTATACCGAAATATTTAGGTACGCCATTTTTTGAATTTCGATAAAATTGATAACAAAACTGTAATGAAAAATTTGAAAAGCTGAAATAATCGGCGAATCTCTGAATTATGATTAACGCGATTAAAATTCGGTAAACCCCCTGAAAAATTAATATCCTAGAAGAATGACAGACCGAATTTCAAACCCTCTACCATATAAAGTTGTTTGCGCTAGCAGACAAACAAAATACGGTATTGTTGCATCGTCTTTTCAAGATTTCATTAATAAAGGTAAAATAATATTATTATCTAATATAGAATTTTAAATTCAACAAATTCGTCGTATTTCAATACTTCAAATCGTAATTAATTTTTCAAAATTCTAGCTGGAGAAAAATTAGGTTCATCTTTTACAAAAATGGTCCTAGAAGAAGACGGCACTATAGTTGACGAAGAATACTTTGAAACTTTACCTTCAAACACTTGCTTAATGGTTCTGAAGAATAACGAAGAATGGCTGCCTGCATCTCAATTCAGTTATCCGTAAGTAACACCGACGAGGGTCATAGACGATCCGAAACTAAAATGCTTTATTAAACAACGTTTCTAAAATCAGACCTTTGTGACGATTCCAGTCAAAATTTTGAGAACCAAGATCTGACCGATGGCAAGAACGATACACGATTAGCAGAGATACTTGCTCGAATAAAGAATGATATAAGTTACCTCCTATTGCTAGGAATCAATGACTTAGAATTGATTTCTGAAATGGATGTAGACAGTTTCGGTGATGTTCCTGATAAGTAAGATTTCCACTGCGTTCCGGCGTCTGTACTTGATGTTCGAATGTAATAATCGATTATCTATGTTTTAGGAAGTTCCTAGAAAAAATTCAAGAAGCTGGTTTTAGATTTTTGAATGATAAGCGAGATGCAAAAGATGCGATTGATGCTGTACGTCTATTAAAAACGTATTACGCCGATAATGTTGAATCTACCAACAAATTACCTCCGAATGAGCCTCTGTAAAATTTTTATCAGTTTCGTTATGTATACAACATTTTTTCAAACCATTAAAAAAAATTTATAAAGATCTAAAATAATGTTGTTCATGTTTTACATAATACTGAGAGATCGATTTTCGAGGAAAAATGATATAAACGAAAAATTTTCTGCGAAGTTTAAAATCGAACACATACTTGATGGCTGATTTCTTTCATGAGATATGACACTTCTGTGAGTTTCCCGATTTAAATCATTCTTTCAACGATATACTCGCACCTATACTTGAACAGAAAATAACATTATTAATACCCCACAGCATAATTCAAGAGGAATTGCATAAATCGTTACAATAGAATAACTCCAAACTTCGCATTAATTCATTACATTTAATCGTAAATATTAAATAGGTAATGCAGATACAGATAATGAGATAAACATCCAACAAAAAAGAGAAAAGACACAAATTGAAAAAAGTACATATTTCTTTCCAAGAAAAGTTAGAATAAATACCTATGTAAACTGTCAGAAAAGTCGTAGCTTTGATGAAGTACTCATAAAAAAGAAAAAATGACTATTTGTAGCGAAATTTACGACAGTTAAAAAATGTACGAACAATGGCGGATTGCGCTATTATTGCATCGAATTAGTACATTATCCGAATTCAACAACATGAACTGAGTTGTTGAATCCTGTACACAAATTACACCTACAAACGAGGGTAGAAATGTTTGAAAAACAAAAAACCTGGACAATAAAATAACGAAAGAAGTCATAGTACAAATAATTAAATTGCAAAAGCACAAGTTAACACGTAATTACATAAATTTTACAATATAAACAAATTTTCCAACAAATATATAATTAGTATGGCAACTGATCTACTAACATGATTGAGATCATGCAAATTACACAAAAATCAACAACTTCCAAAATAAAAAATTTGGTTTGCGAATCAACAAATAAAATCAATAAAATTAATAATAAAACCGTTATCAAGATGACAATTTTTTTCTTCCATCGAAACAATTCTCGCGCAAATGGTGAAACATTCGTAACAAATAATTAAAATAAGTCGTTCGTACAGATAAAAAATTGGCGATAATTTAGTATTTGGACATTAATCGCTGACAGAATCACGACTTGAAAACGACACACAAAGTTAAAAGCTACTAATAAATAAAAAATTGAATGCTCCTTAAATAAAATATTTTTTTTAAAACGATTTCAAAAATATCCATCATGTTTTTACTCCTCAATTAAAAGTAGGTAATTTTTCAAATAACTGTTTTGAGATCATAAGTGTGATGAGGAGTAAAAATAATAAAATATGCCCTCGACTCCGCAATATTTCAATATGAAAATGAATTTTGTTATCCAATTTTGGATCTCGTTTGACAAAACCCCGAAATTTCTTCATCAATGTACCTATCTTCCTGAATGATGAAAGTTCCTTCTGAATTTTCAGAATAACCTCCAATTCATCAAAATGACACGTTTACTATAAACCCAAACGTTTGAAATACGCATTTCGTACTTTGCGATCATCTCCGGTACAATCCAAAGATTTCGATTTAGCTTTCAACGCGCGTAACTCAGCCGAGTGATTAGGATCATTCATTTGGCGATAACTACACGGTTCGCAGAGCTGTTTGTGATGTTGGTAGAATTTCGAATACCCTCCGTCTAGGAGGTAGATCTCCGGGTAGTCTAATTTCGGATACTGGAAGCTGTTCTTTATGCGATCCTGATTCCTTAAATAACGTGATCTGTGTACGAAGAAACGTACAGTCATAGAGTGCTTACGTGACAATAGACGAAAATAATTTTAAAAAATGACAACTTACAACGATGGACCACGTTCTGAAGAAAATTCGCAATGGAATATTAAAATATTACGTTTATTCTCGCAATCCGGTGCGCTGGCATCATTCATTTGCAAGTATTTCTTCTCTTTCAGTTCATCCATCATTTGTTCTTTGGTATATATGTTAATAGCACCCTTGATATGACCTCCTTCGAATTCGTAAGGAAACCTAAGCACAACGAACGTCATTATACTCATAATTCAACGAAATATTTCAAAATATTACTCGATAACAAGATTTAATCGCAGATGCACAAACCTGCAATCGATAATAGAATATGAACGTATCATATGGTCGTATCCTCCGTTAATTACTTTGGCTAAAGTATTACAGTCTATATTCTTCAAGTCCGGATGTTTACCTATTTCTAAAGGCATTAAAGGTAATACAAAAGGCTTCGTAAAATCACCTATCAAATTTGGATCCGAATTAGCTGCGCAAAACAGAAAGAGTACAATCGATTAATTATCAGATTAGTAAATAATATGAAAATGAGTATTTGTGTACTGTGTACTTAGCTACTTACATC
Organism: Pseudococcus longispinus; assembly: GCA_900064475.1. Lineage (NCBI taxonomy): Eukaryota > Metazoa > Arthropoda > Insecta > Hemiptera > Pseudococcidae > Pseudococcus > Pseudococcus longispinus. The sequence continues at coordinate 17,074 of FIZU01000045.1, forward strand.
TTTGTAGCGCATTCGTAATGGTAGCTTCGGTTTCGGAGAAACATCTTTGAAATTTCACGTTGGTCTTTTTTAATCCGTAAGTCGGAGGAGCGCTAGCTGGACCTGGTTTGAATACTGTTTTATCATTCGACGTAATTAATTTATTCGGTTTACGACGTTTCAAAAACGGAGCGCTACTTTCTTCGTTAATAGCAGCTCTTTTGGTAGCTTCTTTTTCGTAGATTAATAGCTCGTTAAATTCGTTTTCAACCGAAGTTCTCACCACCGGCTAAGCAGAAGTGTAATCATATGGTTAGAGAATAGAGATTGATAAATGAAAAGTTTGTCCCTAATTTGATACGAAGACTTACCCTATTCGGGGTTATATTTTCGGTCAACGACCTTCTCAGACATGTCTGCAATAACGAACTTTCCGACTGCGGAGGCGAACCATCGTTTATGGTTAGTTTATTCGAACTACATATTGGACCGGATAGTAACGCGTTGAATCCTGCTGGAAACTGTGCATTTTCATCTTGTTCCATCTGCGAACAAAAATCCATTGCATTAAATTACATTGACGGTATTTGATTTGTTTACTAAACGAGTCATTGCGATTAGGAATTTTTCTACGAATTCTGATAGCGAGTGATATCGCACTCGCAGCTATCGTCTGATAATACATTTATTTTTCATTTATCTATTTATTTTTTGAAATAACATTTGACAGCCAAATATTTTTAATTTTTTTTTTACAAATCAAAATCAAAACTGAAACTGAAACATGTAAAAATGAAAATCGAAAATGAAATTGGATATATTATTTTTTTTTAAATATAGTTCTCGTTTCGTTGCGATATCCCCCCCCCCCCTTTTACAAGTTTTTTAAATTTAAAATCCATTCTAAAAAAGCGAGTACGATTAATGGTGCAATACAAAAGAAAAAAAATTTTCTTTTTTGTTTGAATTTCAAGGAAAACGCAATTTGCGACCTTTCAGACACTCGAAAATAAAACTAGAATTTCAAGGGCTGTTATTGAAACGATTTCTCGTGAGTAATACAACTTCAACGATGAATTCGTAGCTAATGAATATTCATATTTTAATTACCAATAATGATCCGACCGAAGGTAATACTAAATTTTCGCCAAATCCGTCGTCGCTGAAATCGCTGGAGGTGGAATCGGTGGACATGCTATGGTATACAATTTGTTTACGGTAACGCGGAGAAACAGAGCATGATTTTTTGTGGATAGGAGACGCTATCAGATCTCCGTCCGGCGAAAATTCGACGGTATTGAGTCGTCTCGGAGGCACACCATTCGGTTCGGCGAATCTGAAATTCGACGAAGACTTGGAATCTTCCGAAAATGAAGAGCTACAATTACTATAGCCGCTATCTTGCGAATTCGGATCTTGATCTTCCAGCGGGTGCCGTTCTCGAATCACGTTTTGCGCCATGGCAAACTGTAAATTCGTAAAACAAATTTTAATCGAAGAAATTCAAAGTTTATTTTAATTTGAAGAAAATTTATGTGCTAGTTAAAATTTTATAACAAATCAAAAATGATGAACATTGGAATTTTTTAAAAATGAGCATAACTTTGTCCCTTCACTTTCAAGGGTAGTCAAACACAACGATTTATGCTCAGCAAAAGATGCCTACTTCCACAGTAGAAGGCGGGACATCAATCATGAAACACACTGTATTTACGTTTGCGTATAAATTTTGTATTTGTAAATAATTGTAGCTACGAGTATATTTACCTTGGATGGACTAACATCGTTGTCAAGAGTTAATGAATATTCCATGGTGTACGCGGATGGAAGACTAGATGAATTTTCTTTATCGGCCAGAATCGAGCTATGACTTAGACGTCGACTGCCAAACAATAAACGAGAGCTGTTTGTAGGACTCTTACTGCCGGATTCTGCCTTTTGAAGTTTGGCCATTCTTTAAAAAATCACCAAAAAAAAAAAAGCAGGTTAAATAGGTAGGTACATATCAACAATAAAACATAAATAGGTACTGTATATCACAATTAGAAAAATAAAATAATGCGCCAAGTGCCCGCAAAAAACTATAGATAAGATAATAGAAAATGAGTCAGAAGGCTAAAAAAAATTGAAAATGGTTCACGTATCCCATAAAATCAAACACTTATCAAGTGTACACCTAATATTTTTTACTCTACAGTGTTTGCGAGTTTTTTTTACTTCAGAAATGCTTTCGTCGATCATTTAAAACAAATAATATGCTGCAGAATTTGCAAAAATACAAGTATTTATTCGACGATTTCCTATAAAAACTCGTTTCAAAAGACGTCTTGCCTGACCTGTGATCACTTAACGTACGAGTATGATCATTGAACCAATCTGATCATTTTTACACAACTCTCGGATAAATTAAACTTGAGCTGAAACATGATTTCAGGCAGGATGACTTTCTACAAAAACATGACTTCTAAATAGATGACCAAATCAAAATAACATGAATTAGAAACAACTGCGTTAGAAACAAGATTGCAAAACACATCAGCGAAATATAGCTGGAGACCAGTCGACTAGTCATCAAAAGCTTACCTCGACGACTCGAGTAACCGCGACATAGTTGGCATTCCATACTATGTGAGCTCGCCACATCGGTTAATTAGTCTTGCGTAAACTTATCACTATAACACCGAAATTGAGTTGAAAAATCACACAAAAAAAAAAATTGCGACAAACTACGAAGGCACTGAACTACGAGTATGACGAAGGTGGAAGAAAGATCAACGTAGATCTGCACATAGACCGAGATACAAAACTGACTCCTTTACAAGTTGAGATGAGCAGAGACCAGAGAGTCAACTATATGACTAGGGCTAGTTCATGAATAGTGTGCACCAGGACGAATATAGCATACAAATACAAAATATAGACTTGGCTGGAGCAAGAGAAGCATAAAGAAACACTGCTGGAACATCGTCAGTCAAGCATACACAGCATGCTATCCCCACTTCGTTAATCGTATGGCGGTAATATCCGAATCCTGCATGCTGCTTTTTAAATATCATATACTAGTATATAGATATACCAGTACGTGTTATAAAAGGGGGTACGGCGCGAGCACGTGCGTCAGTTCCCAGTTACTCTCTTTGAAAAAAAAAACGTCGACGACCTCGTATGTAATGTAAGTACTGAGCAGTGGGCATCTACGAGCATCATTTGCGCAAACTCAGTCTGCAAAAACTAACTTATGAAAAAAAGGCGCAATTCGCCGTACTACAAAGTCCTACTCAATATATCTAATATTTGGTCAATAAAGGGAAATCTGCGAAGCAAGTTCAACGTAAACTGGGTAATTATGGAAATTCTGGCGTGAAGCATTATGTCAATAACACCAACAATATGATTACTTTTGGAGGATTGCATACTACTACTGTCGTGCTCCGGGGTTGTTGAAATGTAAACAACTGTGTTATCACTTATCCAAAGTATTTATTATGCCCCATTTTCAAAGGAATTAGTATTATTAATTAAAATAATCACAAATACTTCAAATTTGGCTGAAATGATGATAAAAAAACGAATTGATAAGTGCAAACACAATTATTTACATTTCAGCAACCCCGGAGCACGGCAGTAGTTACATGCAACCCGTTAAACTGCCGTTGCTCTGTAGGGATGTTTCTACTCCTGACTTCTTCTTCTTTGCTCCCTACGGGCAATTGTTGGTGACCCCTTTCCAAAATCTTTTTTTGCTTCATACCAAAAGAGAAAGCACATATCAAATCGAGTTCAAAAAAAAGTATACCTGTGCTAACCCCTTGACTATACGTATATAGAATGAATTCTTCAAAAACATCGTGCTTAACCCCAGTGAAAAGTCAAAACTGGTAGAGGATTTCATTTTGCAGATAGCGTAAAAAGGTTTACGACCCATCGTATTAGATACCGAAGTACCCTGATACTCCATAGTACAAAAAAAATAAGGCCACAGTCGCGTATGAATTGTTTTATGCAAACATGTTCGCTTGGTTTGTGTGGATTATAGAAAAACGTAACGGTTTGTCAAACAAATACAAATTATTTATGCATGTGCTTTGTACTTACAACAAATACGCTGGACAATGAGTCTAAAATAGCAGTATGTATATTGTCGATATTATCCACAAAGTGATATTCCTCTACTAAGCATTTCTACACCAAATTCAGTACTATAGAATCAGCAAGACTTGAGAGTCAACAGTATGGATGATTGGATGACGCAGGAAATCGCGGATCGAACATGGCAATTCGACTTGATCGCGGTTTGACACGCGCGCGTACAATAACCACGTAAATTATTATTAGCGATTGCGTTTAATTAAGACTCAAAAGGGTACAACCGGTTGCCCATACTGTGGAGGTAAAAAAACGGAAGTTGAAACCGAAAATACACGAATGTACACTATATGATACATATTTCACAGTTATACGGCAATACAACGATATACCAGGCAGAAGAAACACACCAGTGAAACTGGAAGTGGAAACACTGCGGAATTATAGAAGCCGTTATCATTAAATTCTCCAACTTAATGCAACGTACAGGGTACTCAATTTACGAGGGCGTTCACTTTTTTACAAGTATCAACGCACCTTTCCACTAGACGATATCGCACCTACCGCATGTCAACAAACTCTTCCCAAGACTTTTCACCTGTATAACCCGAGTGCACCTTACCACAGAAGTCCTGTCAAGTTCAAGCACCTTAGTTCTCCTCGATTCTCTCTAGCATCGTCGTCAGGTGCTAGCTGACTAGGTATTTACTCGCGCAGTTACACCCTCGACTCATTCATCCGACAAACTTGGATTTGGCGAACTCGAAATCGAATTGATCAATTTGTTTCGTAGGTACAAGTCAAACAAACCTAAAATCACGACTTAGCAATCAGAGCGACAAACGCGACGTAAATCGATCATATCAGTCAGCTTTGAACTTATGTACTGCTATCATATCGTACCATCGTAATTCGTAAATATTTCCAAGTACATATAAACTGATATACCCGTATGTAGATAAGCATTCAAATAATATTGCTTTGCTGCTTTATTAAGGTCAACATTGGCGCCATTTTTCACTTTGCCAGATACACTGTTATTGTTTCGCATACTATCAAGTTCACCAAGAGGGAAAAGCTACGCACAGTGATATTTCGATGACCCCGATTTCAGATTTGAAAATCCACTATAAGAAGACACCCATCAGCAGTACCAAAAAAGGTATAGGTAGGTAATGGGATGGGAATCACTTAGAGTCGCCACTCTCGTGCACAACGGCAGCCAGCTCCTGCCTTATCCCAGACCTACGAGTACACATTCTTTTCAATTCTCTAAAATGCTCCCTCTTTTTAATAAATATATCAGGTACCCGGTTACCCACATAGCTATTGTTTTCACTCATCCCTTTGCAGTATGTTTCTTTTTCATTCCGTCATTGCGCATAATTTATTTAGAAATTATTTAAATTGAAGTACCTAACTATTTTTCACCTGATCGAAAAAAAGTACCCGAGAAATCTTACTTTACTCTCGTAATTGTGAAAAAAAATCAACTTCGTTATTACATAAACAAAAAAGGTATTTTTTTGGTCCAATTTTTCACACAGGGGTTTGAGAATAGTCGTACATACGTCTTGTTACCAAAAAAAACTGTTTGCGATATTTTATTCTTTTTTTTTCGCACGGAAAAAAGAAGCGCCTCCCTAGGTCATTGACCTCAAAATTGGATACCACTTATCGCCCGCTACCAGAAGTTAAAAAGATGCAGATCACTGAAAAATCAAAATTTTTTAAATATAATTTTAAAAACAGAAAAGATAAACATGCATCTAAAAGATGCGTCGCAATTAAAATGAAACCAAAGCAATGAAAACCGATCAAATGAAATCGATGCGATGTCGAGATTCAGACGAGAAACGCGCGGGTCAAAGATAAAATCGAGGGTAGGTACTAGGTACTCTGCGACCAGACATACGTTGGGAAATCCGCCCCTCAAAAAATTGTTTATTACCCAACTATGAATTATTTATTTCGATCGTCTGCGTCTGGTATGGTACGTAGAGCAAACTAGAGCGTCGTTGAACTTCCCCGACGATGAGAGACTTTGTATGGACAATATAGGCATATATCATATAGTACACGAGGTAAGGAAATAATTGGCTATTGTTGTTTTTATATTGATTTCTCTGCTCGACGCGTTATGAAAAGTGCCAGACAGATAGAGCCAGAAGAAGGAGAGAGGGAGGCGAAGAAAAGACACCGGGTGAACCGTTATGTGTGCAGTTTTAAGATTTAGCAAAGGTAACAAAATAAGGGTCCGAAGCTGGCGCGCGAGATTTACAGGGATATTCGCGCATTATTGGAAAGGGACTAGATAGAAAATACGGTTAAATTTTTGGCGATGCAAGAGTTGCATACGTATTGCTGTTGAGTTTTCTGCATATCCGGTATCTGTTCTCATTCAGTGAAGACATGTCTCGAATGTGGCTAAATTATGAAGGTATTTTATAGGGTGCCTCGTTCACATACATATGTACCTAGCAAGGTGTGATCCTGCTACTACATATATGAGAAGTAACTTGAGCATTGTCGAATGAAAAGTTTTACGATCGAAGTGAGAAGAAGAAATTGATAAAATGAGCTCATTTTTTTTGAAACACCTACTTGGTGCACAGTGAAAAGACAAAAAAACTACTTCGAGTTGCTTAGTCCAAAATTTATAAATTGTAAAGTCAATTTCAACCCTTTCAAAAAAGTGATCACATTGGGAAAAAATGGAAGATTATGGAGTGAAAAGAATGAGCATGTACCAAACCAAAATGGCAATTACATGATTAATCCATATAAGCTGTCAAAATTATCGCACCAAAATGAATAAAATTTTTGATGTGGATAAGTGGATATTTCAAATGAGGTTTCTACAAGTTTTCAGAGAACAGGGTATGCGCTAAGTCGTGTAAATTTTCATCACTTCAACTAAAATTTGGAAAAAAATTCCAATCAACGACACGGAAATGATTTTCAGAAATGAACGTCGTGAAGAAGAGAAATTGGTATTGATGGTAAAACAAATTAGAAAAGCACATTTAAAGCTCTAATCTTCAACGATCGAAAGAAGCAATATTTTTTCGTAACTCAAAAAATATTGATTTTTCAGCGATCTGCAATTTTTAAAGCCCCTTTCATCCTCTGTAGAGGACAATCTGTGGTATCCAATTTCAGGGTCAATGGCCTAGCGAGGTGTAAAAATTCAAATCGCACTCTTTTAGGGTGTGACCGAGGTACTAGGCAGGTAGCACTATCCAAAACTGGCAAGAAACCGCGATTTTTTTCAAAAGCCACCCACTTGGAGTATCTCCAGCTACGTGCCCCTTTGAGCTAGGAATCTAAAATTTTCTATTGCGCATCTCCAACTCGAAGTCCCATACCCTTGAATTTGGTAAAAATCCGAGCGATATTTTTTTCTTCACTCCGCTGTGATAAATATATGAAAGCAAAAGTAAAAAAGTTATCAAACGCTCGTCTTTAAATCCATACTTTGCCGGCTATCTACCATTCTACCTGCATAAATCAAACGCACCAATTCATCCTTTAAAGGGTACACGCTCCCCAGCGAGAAATATTTCAAGGGCATGGGCCACATTGTCATGTATCGATAAACCTGTTCATCTCGACGTGTTTTCTCTTCTTCTCCCACAACAAACCTTCTCTTAAGCTAAGCTACGTCTTAACAGAGGCGCCGCTAAAGCTGGTCGCAGATTTCTTCTAGGCTCTTACCCCAAAGACAGGTGATAGAATAAATTCGTTCCTGCGGAAGCCAACATATGGTGCCGCAAAACGTCACGACCGCTACCACCAGCCACCAGCATCCCATTTTATGATTTTAGTATGCGGTTATGGACAGACTTCGAAATTAAACTGGGTTCTCGTAGAATTTTATTTTCAACAGATGAAACGGCATATTGCCCCGTGAATTATATCGGTGCCTTTGACCACATACGATGTTTAGATTTCGTAGACTCGGCATTCCCAAGTTATTTGCTAACAAGTTTATCAATTATCTAGTTCAATCTTTCAACTAGTAAATCTAACTCACTCCAATATCTTCTAAAAATTTTCTAACAGGACATTCAGGGTCGGACCAAATGAGAAGCAAGGAGGCAGTCCTTCCAACCAATGATGAAATTCTACTTTCAGTCGGAAGAATTAGGGTTGAGTTGAGTCAAAAAATTTGAGAAAGTGATGAGCTTTTTCTTTAAATTTGGTAAATTTTGCATTTTGAATAAGAGAAATCAGAAGAAAATTCTTTCGAGTTAAAAATTTCTGATATTATAAGCTGCCCTCTAATACTGCCAATTTTGGTTCTTACCAGGTAGCTCTCAACTCGAAAATTTCTCACAAATCGAGGAAACTACAAACTTGATAAATCACTGCAACAGGGTACTCGGAACTGGAAACCCATACTTGGTTATAATACTGCCCAACAAATGATATCCGTGATATCCTACGCACCCTAATGACCACCCTGCTCCTAATAGGCACATACAGAGCCGCTGTAGCTATTCTGAGAAATTATGAATGCGTTGCTAAATCGAGTGAACATACGCGGAGAAGAATTCGAAACGATAAATTTTACAAGAAACAGGCATTTTTCTTTTCTGAAAAATTCTTTCACCATATCCTTTCTATTTTTCTCTCTGTTCAAACGCGCGTCTTTATGTATACGAAACTAGCGAATAGGAAATGGATTAACAGACTATAGAATCTCGATGTGCACAGCCTTAGTGATTAGAACAACTTGAGCCCTTTCAGAGAACCAGAATTGTTAGAACGACTGACAGTCGTAGATTTTTCGATACGGGCGGCGATTATTTTACGACGCCGTATCATTGAAGAATAAGGTGAACTGTTGGCGTCGACTGATCCGATATAATTATTTTCAGACACAATATTAATTCAAGTATACGCACTCGAGCCCATAACTTTTTTAGATTCGCATCTACATTTTTCCAAACCGAACATTGTATCATTCTTAGCCCTTTGAAAAAAATTGGTGTATGTACCTAATAAGTGCAGCTCTTACTCAGCAAAACGTATTTTGATATTTTTTCTGAACTGTTCGACATCTAAGAGTAAAGTTTAAGAAGGGGGAGGGAATTCTAAAGCCTCGTTTCAATTGGCTTCTGATCAATTCTCCCTAATGGCGTTCAAAACTGCCCATCGGCATCAAAACTGTCATTAAAATATACTCCGGCTTACTACCAGGTCATTACTAACAATTGAAGTGGGATATGCTATTTCAGCTTGGTATTGTGTTTTTCTCAGTTTGTTTTGAGTGTCTTTTTAAATAATTCATACAGACTTTGAAAAACACCAAAATCTCAGTCTCATTGTAAAGCTAATACTAATTTTAAACCGTAAAAGTCATCAACTCTTACAATCTTACTCACCTATTTGGCGAATCACTTGGCATTAGGACACCGCGTTCTGAAACATACAAGAAAAAGGTTTCATAATTAATCGCAGCTCGTTAATCGATCAAGGATATTTAAAAGAAATAAGCTTATTATTAAAATTTAAAAAATCAAATTTATTTCACCAGAAATAGTTTCGAGAGGTCAAAAACCGTACCTACATATTGATATCCAACTTAAAATTTTCCAAAATTTTGAGTTGAGCCCCACTTCACACAGCTCTCGGCTTTTTCGGTGAAATAACGTTAGCAGGGTGTCTAACAAAATTTTTCGAGAAAAAAGGTTGACTTAGCTTGACCTTTTCGAATGACTTTTTTGACATTATTACAACCAAACC